>OX421359.1:12940921-13165275 GCA_949126925.1 Cheilosia vernalis
TACATGTAGCGAGGTGACAGTTGACATTGCATTTTAATTCGAAAATGAAAAACAACAAACAATGTTTCACGGTTATCGAATTTCGAACCCAAATGCAGCTTATTGTTAATTAGGCTAGAATTGTGTAATTTTTTGTATTATTTGGTTAATACAAAAAGAACTATTAACAGGTAGGGTACAACGGAAATGCTTACAAAGGGCTTATGATATATAGCGTGACATTGTTCTGTAACATGATCCAGTTACTATACTGTTCAGAATGGTGTGACATATTGGACTCTGAATTATTTGTTACCGGCCATTGATTCGGAAATAGGATACGGAAATGTGAAAAGTTGTTGAATAAATAGTTCGACTTAGGAAGGAAAACTGAATATTCTACTACAAAAAAAATTAAAATTATTTCAATGAGATGCAACAACCCAATCATTTAAGAACAGATTCGAACTCGTATGTGTCTTCTTTCTTATGATAAATATTTGAAACCAGACCTGTAACAAACAATAAGATGATAAAAACGTTTCGCCGTACTAATAACTAAAAAATCACGGGAGTCCACAATTGCGAAATTTGTATTAATAACAAACTTTAGTCTCGACTTAAAAATTAGAAGAAGTTCACAAATGCGAAATTTTTACTTGAAATATGCGAGCTACTAAAATTTTGAGTCGACACTAAAAATCAGAGACAATACTGAGACCACCAACTCGCAATCCTCTTGCCGCTGGCCCCCTCAATTTTTTTTTTCCAAAATTTGATATTTTGTTTTCCGATCGGTATTATGTCAATTAATCCGTGAGACATGCAAAAACATACAAAAAAATATAAAATAAATGCTGCCAACCGCTACCAACCGTGGGAAAATGTGATAGAGTTCGGGAATACCTACCACATTTTTACATTGCTGAATGCTACTATGTAGTTAGTTAGTAAATATTTTTAAATGGCGAATAATAAAATGTATTTGGTTAATAAAACTACCAAAATCAGATGTTTTATATACTAGAAACATATTAGAACAAACATGGTTGTGTGTTTTCCGCTTTTGAATATCATTAACGTCGATTTCTTAAGTAACTGAAGAAAGATTGCTCAAAATGTTTTTATTTTACATCAAACAATACCAAACAATGATATTTCATAAATATTTTAAGCAAAAGTAAACTTATTCCTAAAAATAATACTATCCACACGAAACGAATAATTTCAAAATTAACGGATTAAATTATATGAACGATGGCCAACAACAGTGTCCACAGCGGAAGTGCTTCATATTTTTTGAGGGTATGTTGGTCAGCCGGAGTTTTTGAAGTTTCGTGACATTTGTTAATAGGTAGGTACGAATTTCTATGACAATAAATATAGCTTGCAGGCAAGTAACGGGAAATCGGCCAAAGTTGGGGGTCTCAGTATTGTCTCTGATAAAAACGTTTCGACGTACTAATAACAAAACTAAGTCTGGACTTGAAAATCATGGAAGTTCACAATTGCGAAATTTGCACGGAAAATATGTGAGCTACTAAAATTTTGAGTCGACACTAAAAATGTATATTGGTAAAGCTTGTATGCTACAGTATTTCTTTTATGACACTCAAGTCGGTGAAACCTTCGAGTAATTATTGTAATAGAGTTTTGTTTATGAGCGCTCATAAGGCTTTTGAGTGATGCCATCTACCTACTCCCAAGTTTACGAGCAAAGGTATCAGAGCCCTCTCAGCTGTCACATTCAAGGTATACGATGGCAAGGTTTTTTATCCAATAATGATTTACTCCATTTCATAGTAACTCATTTTATTGATCGTGGGAAAAATTGTCTACTTATATAATTTCAGAACTTAGAAGTTGTGATAGGGGCTTCATACGTTCGTACGAGTTTCAGTTTCCCAGTTATACGTTTTTCCCATCGACAAAGCGGGTAATTTTTTTACTACTTTCTTGCTGAGTTTTTGCCGAGTTTTTGACACATTTTTTATAAGGTTTTGGGGTGATTTTACGACGATTTTCGTTGTTTTTATTGAGCGTTTTGTGCATATTTAGTGTGCCTTTTTAAGGTTCCGTACCCAAAGGGAAAAAACGTAACCTTATTAGTTTCGCTCTAATGTCTCTCCGTCTGTCTGTCTGTCTGTCTGTCTGTCTGTCTGTCTGTCCGAACCCACTAAGCCAATTTCGTTACCAGGTCTATCTCAAGAACCGATTGACATAGGAGGCTAAAATTTACACACAACATCCGGTATAACCTCTAGTTAAACGACAAATACCAATGGAAGGAATACATCGATTAGTTTTGGATTAATTAGTTATCTGGTGAAAAAAATATTTTCATTCGCCCAAAAAACGGTTTATTTCTTGATTCACAAAAAAATACATAAATTCCTTTTTTGTAGATCATGTTCTTATCTATATATGTGCTGAATACTGTTTTGGCGAAAAGTTAATAGTTTACAAGATATTTTCAAAAAAGATAATTTTACCATGTAAAATACGTTGCTCTCATAAGTTTTAATCTCTACTACGCAGTTGTGCACAATTGACCCCATCAAAGCCAGAACCCCACCAGGGTTCCCGCCTGCTAATTTCGTTGGGGAATATAATACATTTTTTTGGGGAGTACAGAACAAAATAAAAGTAATATATTTTTAGTCAATAGTTTTTAATTGGAACAGGTCGCATACAGAATGGAAAATTGGCGTGGGTTGGGTACTATAGGTAATAATTAGAAAATGAGATTCATGTGCGAGTAATTTTTGAGAGTAAAAATATTAAGTAATTAAATTAAACTAAATTGTGATGAATTCATGAAGAGGGGAAAGATTGAATGATATAGATTTCAAATAATATCTGATGTGTTGGACTTTAGCCAAATACGGAACCTTCGGTGCGCGAGTGACACTCGCACTTGGCCGGTTTTTTTTAATGTTAATATTGACAGCTTCTTTGATTACGTATTTTTTTCTCATATTTTCGGCGTTTTTGAATAATTTTTTGCGTCGATATTTGATGTTCTATTTATGCCATTTCTGAACTTACTTATAATGAGCGCAACTTTCTATCTTTTTGTGAGTCTTTGGCGCTGTTTTATGTTTTTTTTACAAGTCTTTCGAGGTTTTTTTTTATTGAGTCTTTGTAAGACTGGTTTGTATATGCTTTGTAGTGTTCTTTGACGAATTTTGGAAGCGTTTTTAGCGCATTTTCTGAAGTTTTTATGACTCGTTTTTCGTACCTCTTTTATCAAGTTTTTGAAGCGATTCTGTACGGGTTTGTTGTGTTGGTTTGGACGTTTTTTTATCAATGGTTTTTGGTGCGATTTCTTAACTTTTGTTTCGACGTATTTCTTCTTTTATTTTGATCTATTTGTTGACTTGTCATTTGGAGCATTTTCTGGGTATTTGTAGCACGTTTCAGACGATTTTTTGTGTGTGATTTAGGGTGCTTTATGGCACCTTTTAATGCTTTCTGAGGTCTTTCTTTTTTTAAATTGATTGGTTTATTTCTGACGGTGTATTTTACAGTTTGACATATTCGGAACCAAATTGTCATCTCTTTCCCGGTAAACAAACCAAATCTTTAATGCAACGCATACCCAACCAAACTATGATCAAATTTTGTTTATACAAGTATGAAAAACATCATTCCACAATTTTCTTTCTTCCACCCAACAGTTCGGATCTCCTAAAAAAAGGCATAGCCGTTGTTGTTGACGCCCAACGATGTTCATCACGAATAACGCGCACCCACTCGCGCACCATTTACTCCCTATTTGGAGACACACCAGTCACCCTACTTCTAGTCAGATCCGAAGGATTCTGGGAAAAACACGTTGAACCCTGTGCCAAATCCCACACAAAAGGCGAGGTAAGTACCACATAACGCTCGATGACTAACTTTGAACTACCTCCGCACATAAATTCTCTATACTCCATCTTTCACTTTCACCAGCCCATCGTTGTATCCAAAAGTCGTCTCTTCAAGTACATAGATACATGCAATCTACCCGAGGAACTAGGTGGTACACTAACATACAATCACGATCTGTGGCTGCAAAATCGAAAGGTAGGTCAGCGGCCACAAATCAACCATACCTAGCGCTCTTAAGCTGTGTCCCAAACACTCATTCCAGGCAATCGATGACTTTCGCAAGACTTTCGATCGGACCATCAGCGACATGGAGAATCTGCATGTTCTACTCTTGGATAGTAAATCATTGCGACCTTCGGATGCCGACAAGGAGTTGAAGCAGTGTGCCATGATTTATTCCCAAGTCCAAAGTGAGATAGCCGACACGATAGATACGGGTAAGTGTTGTCAACTGTCAAGTATTTGTTGTGCTCTATTTGTTTTATTTTTCCTTCCTCTGTGTAAGGTCGTTAAGTAAGGTATAACAAAAAAAAAATAATTAACAACAAGGCGAGCCAAAGTGTTAGCCTGTGCTGTGTGTATATGTGGCGACAAACTTTTTCAATAACCACCTTGTGTAGGCCTTAAAGTGTGCGCAGTCACAAAACTCTATTTGTCACGGTGTAGCCGTGTATAGCTTACGAAATCACGCGCTCAACGTGCTCCATTTCAGAGTCCATTAGAGAACACTGTAAATACTTGTGGCCAATGAATGTCAGTCATTGTCTTAGATACATTTTAATACTCATTCATACTGCTTGTTAAGGTTATGAAATTTTCGCTGGCGGGGGCTTTAGAAATAGTTAATCTCTTCGGACAGATAAAAATAGTTTTTAATCATCGCTGTACCAGGATCATTGAACTATGATTTAAAATAAAATATAAAAAAATACGAAAACCGACATTCGGCGGCGAGTTTTAGTGGAGTTGCCAAACTTGTTCGAGATTGTGCCAAAGAGACAGAAGTATACCAATACCAACCTACAGCCGGTCATAGGCATAATGGAATCAAAATTCGGTTTGCCATTCAATATCATAAGAAACATGAGCAGTAAAAATAAATAAAAATATAATAGGCAGACCCAGTCACATTTTATTTTTGTTTTTTGCTTCAATCGACTATTTTAATTTGAATCAGCAACTTTTTGTTCTGCTATTTGATTCTCGTAGTTTGTAAAAAAAAAGAACAGGTACTTTCGGGAATTCGCCTAGGAAACCCACCTTTCACTTGGTGATTTTTTTTTAAAAATCTGTTTTTAAATAACCGCGTAAGCGGTAGGTACGACAAAAAGGAACGGGCTACATCATTTTAATAAAAGTAACGTGATCTTACAGTTTTGACATCCATGTGTGGTTGAGAACTTTTCTTGGTCTAATCAAAGTATTAGTCAAAACTTGCCACATCCTTGACAAACTCTAACATTAAATGAAAGTCACAAGTCGCGACGGTTAAACAGGGATGTGATCTGTAAGAAATTGACAGTTTTTCCGACATTTATCACAAGCGTAGTCTAACGTTGGGGGAAAATTTGGTAAGGGTAATATTTAATATATGTAACGTCCTTGTGGATATAGATCTTAAAGCCAGCCACTTGATCCCGGTTAAGAGAGCGATTTCCTTCGCTGTCATAAGTTCGAAAATGATTCCAAACAATTTTTCGTGTGGCGTACCAAGTGGTGTATTTGTGCGACACACAGAAACTTTAACTACGTCATTGTTCAGCGAACATTAGGCTTCCGAGAAGATGCACCATCTGTCTTCTGTCGAGTATAAATACGCACCGCAGAAGATCGCTTAGCAAAGCCTTTCATCTGCACACCTGATCCCATAAGCAACGTCCATTACGGTCATTTCTCTTAATGCACCATTCAAACATCAAGCTGTTTAATCATCGACTCAAGCGCATCTCGCACACCAACTGCGGCCCCTCATTAGAACGCATAAGGAAGTGCCATATAAAGCTCATCTATGCATACTACCTTCTCTCCTACCATCATCATCACTGTTAACCACAAGAGCACTTAATATCTTCTAGGTAATCGCCTGTTAACCCGCATCACAGATAGCTATCGATTGCAGTCGTTTACGACGACTACGTCGGTAGGCAGCGAACAGCACTCACCTGGAACCGTAGCGTCGGTCTCTAACGCCATCAGTTCGACCAGTGGCAGCAACCAGCACAGGTTGCCACCGGACATGGCCAGCGAGAGATCACGCACCGAGCAGCTGCTGAGCGACATTCAGAAGAAGCAATCCGACATTCGATCGGCATGGCGCGACTTGGAACAGAGCTTGCACGAGGCACGTGAAGTGGCCGCCCTCGAAGAGGGTGTTGCATTCGTAACCAACTGGATACTTAATACCGCCGAACAGATGCTCAACCGCAAACAGACGATCGGCTGCGATGTTAAGGCCTGCGAGGAGCTGCGACATGCACACGAAAGTCTCGAGATGGAATGTCGTGAAACCTACGGCTTCTATGCTGAGCTGCTGTATAAGATCGAATCGCATACCAAGGCCAAGGAGACGACCACCTTCCCCTACAAGGATCTCGTATCGCAGAGGGACTTTATGAACTTTGTGTGTCGCAGCTTTGCCACGCGTCTCGAACGACGTCGAAATGTTCTGATCACATCGTTGCGATTCTATCGACTCGTAACCGATTACTTCGATCGTACCACTTTGGTATTCGAATCTCTAGTCATGGGCAACAAGGTCGAAGACTTTGAGGCAGCCGCAGGTAATTTGCAGAAACTGAAGGACAGTCAACTGGGATTGGGTAAGTATACCGCAACACACATTCAACTTGTGTCTGGGCTAACTTTTCTTCCATTGCATGTGCGACCAACCACCATCACAGAGGCAATCGAGAAGGAGCTGATCAAAGAGGGTGAGAAACTCAGCGACATGCTGTCGATGCCCGTGAAGGACGCCCTTGGCCGGGACCTCCGGATCGATTACAGCGAAGACATTGTTAATGTACGAGATATTTTGGATACGACAATCGCCAGGCGCAACATCTTCATTGATAGCGTCGAGTTGCAGAAACTCACGTTGGAGCAAGTGACACACATCCATACGTACGAAGTGGACGCGCGCATGGCCATCAAATGGATGGATGACTTGTACAGTGTCATGATCAAGTGTCATTCGCATGTGGGCTGCAATGTGCACGAGATACAGGTGCAGAAAGATGAGTTGCAAACATTTCAAGAAACTGGAAAGGTGAGTTGACTTTGTGTGTGTGTGTGGGTACCTGCTCTTGTTGCGCGCTTGTTGCACCTTTCGGCGTATTTCCGCCAGTTAAACGGTACATTTTAAACGGGGTGGTCACCGGTCAGCCGGCATGATTAATAGAGTCAGCCAGAGCGCGACTCTGCGGAAGTGTGTGTTTTGTGTTTTAATGTCCGCTGTCGACAATCGCAATTTGCAATGTCAGAACGGTGGTGTTGCGTTGTGATGGGCACAGTGCACCGATGGATGACAGTTTGAGGTCAGGCTGCTGCCAATGGGCTTTTCAGTAATTACGGTGTTTTTTTATCGGAGTTAGAAGAGATAAGTACAAGGTGCGCATAATGATGCCGGAAGAACGCCATTAACTAGGGCAGTTTTGTCCTATTTCCAACCGACGATAGTGAGCAGAAGTTAGATCATCAATCAATGAAAACTGCAGAGAGGCTATTCATATAATTAGTGCTTGTGTCAGTGGAGTCGGTGAAGGCTTTGGCCTTCACAAAAGAATGGTGGACTTGCTGAGTAATTAAGTCAATACGTAGGTATAGCCTTCCGCTTCCGATTCATTAATGTTCTACAGAATTTCCGTTATTATTTTTATGGGAAGTCATTCGTCCGATATTTTCGAAAACGTATTTTTTCTGGCTCTAACCGAATGGTAAGCAACGGCATACAAGATCTGCTCAAAAAAAATAGATTTGTTGCACCATATTCATCTCAGCTTAACAATAAATATATTTCAGGTTCCACAATTCCACATAGCAGATAACCGTCCCCTGGGCCTTGAGTTACAGCCCCCAAACCTTCATAATAATAGCAACATGTAAGCGCACACAAAAATAAAAAAGAATCAACGAACATCTGGACTCCACTCCGTGAAGAAACACTCCTTAGAAGAGTTACTCGCATATATTCGTACGTAGGTGGAGTAATTAGAGTTTCGTACCATTGTTCACTGGTTTTTGTTCTTAAGTTGGTCTTGTGAGTAACCTTGGGTTGGCAAATGTTATTCATATACCTGTGCTCCTATGCATGAGCAAACATACGATCGTGCCGTCAAAACGATTGCATTAGTATACCTATACCTACCTATGGTTGTAGATAGTGCCTTGCGTGTTGCCATGCCCTGTAGGTCATCCTCTAGCATATTGTTAAAAAATAGAAAATATTCATTATTGAGTCCATTACTGAATGGCAAATCAAAATAAATCTTCTTCGAGTTGCCATCTGTATCACAAGACCAAGTTAAATGCGATGTGGACGTGATTTTCTTTCGTGTTTAAAAATCGCTTTGTTGGAAAAATTAAAACTAATATATTTCTGTCCGCTTAAATTTGGACCTTTGACTATTAGGTGTAGTCATATTTTATATATCTGCTCAAACCATTGCCAACTTAAGGCGGCTAGTTAAAAAATACATATTCTTTCGCGGTTTTTCTCAAAAATAACCTAGTGGAAAAAATTAGAGAACCTTAACAATCTATGGAGGGAATAATTAGCAGAGACTTACTTCGACTTGTTATTAATACAAAATTCAACAAAACTAGCAATCCTGATAATATGAAATCAGTTTTCAGCTCTGATCGCAGATTGAGGGGAAAATATTACCAATTTTGGCGGCTTTTATAATTAAAAAGGCGAAAACGAGTCCCAAATTTAAAAAAATCCGAAAAGATTCGAAAATCTCTAATAGAAAATGACATCATTCCCATGTTTTATGTTATATACTTACATTACAACTCGTTAATAAAAGTTGCTTACGTTATTATATTTTTGTTTGCTTGAAAACAAACCAAATTTCACATGGTGGAAAAAAGGGGAAAATTAATACTTTTTCGAAAAATGCGAAAACAGACTTCAAACTCTGCGAATACTGCTCTGTAGGCAAGGAGCTGTCATTACCCTAGAAGTTCTGAAATTTAGTTTTCGAACAGTTTTGCCATTGGTTTAGGTGCCTACTGGATAAGTTCTCTCTTACTATATAAATATGACAGCCAAAATGTTGCTAGATGGTGACAGATACTCGTCGTTTTATATAAAAGCGATTGAAAAAAAGCAAGATGCGCTCCCAATAGAATTTTGTGTTAAAAATCGAATTCCATTCTAGTTTTGAAATTTTTTACATTTTCATTTTAATAAGATCTCAATAATATTTCAATACAACAGTATTTGAAATAACACCTTCAAATTGCTTCAATGGCTACTATGCAAAATAAATCGAAAAACTTGATGTGCAACCACCACAAAACTTTTTGAGATTTGGCACAAAATCATGTAGGTACCCATTACAATGAATCTACCTTTCAAACAAAAATGTGCAGTCAGTTGTTCCGAAGGATTTTGGTTTTGAGCCTTTTTCCGAGCAACTCCACACAAATTCAAGCCACATTCGGTAAATTTTAAATGAAAAAGTGAAGGAGAGTTTTTATAATTTCTTGTAAATTAAATTAAAAAAATTTATTTGTCTTCACTTGGTGAATCTTTTAACCAGCTATTGTTTTGTAACGGCGTTTAGTCGAGTAAATTATTATATCCTAATTTTTAATTTTGAAATATTTTTTTTTAACAAAATGATTTTTTTGGTTTTTTGTTAAAGCATTTTTTTATATTTAAGGAAAAAACTGCAAAAGGGTCGGAAAATTTAACTATTTTAAATATTTTGCCAATCATTATTTTAAGTGCACAACATGAATTGATACAAGAATGACTAATATAAGAACAAATCGCTTATAAGAAATGCATGTGGAAAAACTGCGTCGTTTCACTATACATCTGTATAAAAAGAGCTGATGTAAGAAACACGCTAATAAGAAACAATTCAAAAGAAAATCCCCGCCATATAAGAAACACTAAGTTTTTATGTGTAATAAATTAGTTTTATTTATAATACTTCCATATTTTGATATAAGAAATTAAGTTTCTTTTATCGGTTGTTTTTTCATGGGCTTATTATATCTGCCCGAAAACAATTTATTATAAATAATTTTTTTTTAATTCATTCTCTTCATATCAATATGTGCTAAAAAAATTTGTTAAACTGCGCTTTGTACAGGTGTTCAGACTCAAAAGAGCAGGAGGTATCGATACAAATCCTGAAAGGGTCTATGCTTTTTTTTGTGTTCAGGATCCCAATTTTTTAAAAATGTCTTTGGGCTCTGTGTGGTAATATGAACATAGTTCTTTAGTTAATGATAGTTCTTAAAAAAAAAAAATTAGAACCGCCAGATTGTACATTCGTCTATACCTGACTTGAGAAACGGCTAGCTCAAACCATTTCATTCTCACAGTATTTCGCTATTTTTCTTGGACATTTTCAGTCGTTTACTGACTGGAAAACCGGCACACCCACCGACTATAGCGTCGAAAATGTTTGCATCATCCCAATGGGCTACGCGGAAGGAAACCTAAGACCAACTCCCCATTTACATCGCACTCGCTAGGCTATCAATTTCTCGCACTGCGAAATGTCGCCTTTCTCTACGCTGCGATGGCACATGCATGATCTACTACAGATATCCCATTACTGTCGGCACTGTAATCTTTTTCATTCCGCCATCCGGTTCCACTATCAATGTAAATCAAGTTAAACGCTCATTTCCCGCTGTCTTCTGCAAAGACGCAACCCAATTAAATCCAACTCCATCCAACGGTGTGAAATTATCACCCCAACATCGCGTAAAACGATCTTAGCCATCACACATTAGAGCCCGCTTAACTTCCTCATTCGTCTAATTCAGATCAACATCGCTACCCACTAATAACTCGACACACAACCACTACCGTCGACGGGAAGCACTGGCCCCCCCGATTAATAGTTTCATAATACTCGCCTTATTTTATCAACTCAGAACTCACTCAATTTCTATACTTACAGAGCATCTACCATTATGGCTGCCAGCTGCTGGAGGCATCTCAGGCACTCAGAACATCGTGCAAATTGGATACGGAAGCAACGAAGACAATGTCTCAGCAATTGCGCTGCACCTGGCACAACTTACAAACCATAAGTCAGGAGCACATGACCCGCCTCCGAGTGTCCGCCGTCTTTCATCGCAGCGTCGAGGAGTACTGCAACAAGTTGCATGACCTGAAAATCTCCGTCAGTTCTCTGGGTGAAATTGAGGAGCCCGATTGTCGCCGCACTCGCCTACGAAAGTATCTAACTCTACGCGAGCGTCTCCTAGTCGAAGTGGGTCGAATGGTGCGGCTGGGCAGATTGCTAAAAACCCGACTTAAAGAGCCGTTTGTCTTGGATGAGGCCAAGAGCAGTGAGGCTGCCGCTGTTGCGGCTTCTGACAACAGGTATGTATCCCGAGCACAACTATGTGCGGTTAGCTTTTTTAGGTTTAACTGGTTTTTTTCTTTTCGTTGTTGTTGTTTTGGCGAGTGTCACTTCTTGAGGCTTGCCGATCTGCAAGTATATCGTTGCTTTTCTCATTCGTTCTTCGACGTGCTGCGATGCGATACGATACAGATGAGATAGAGTGAAAGGTCAATTTTATGACAGACGAATGGAAAACAACTTTCTTTCGGCCGATCGCTCGCAATGGAACAACTTTCCATGCTCGGCCATGTCAAAGACGTGCTCTGATCCCAGTACTCTTCCAGTTGAAGAATCAATGAACTCTCGTGGTTAAGCACATTCCGCGGTCGTGCTTGTCTGTCGTTCTTCTAGCAGCTACTCCGCGGATTAGCTAATCGGTAATGCAGCAATAATTAATGATTTGACGTAATGCAAATTTTAATTGACGTAAATTAGTTGGCTCGGATGATGTTGCATCTCTGCAGAGTTCTTGAGACTGTGCCACTCTGCCTAATTAATTCGTTGCCGCAAGTATTTCTTTGGACTGTGTTTGATGAGATGCGGTGATGGAAAAAAAGACGCGGAAAAGATTACAGCAAAGTTTAATGACTTGTTTTGTATACGTACGAAGTTGGAAGCGAATCGGATAGCTGAATGGAAACGTATTTAGGTCAGGCGATAGTTGGGGATGCTGACCGGCAATGGATTTAATAAATGAATAGAAAGTAAATCGCTTTCTGTTTAATGGATATTTTATCGACGGAACTATTAGTGACCTAGCACCTTGAGCATGAGCATGTGTTAAAGGTCTTTATCTTGCAGCTGTACTTCTTCTTTGCCATGGTTTCTTACACGTGCTATCGAAGATCAGATTTAACCTAGTTCTTTGATGGTTGGAGATTTTCTTTTATGAGCTTTTGAGACAGAGTTTTTCGGGTTTTCAGATACCTATAGGAAAGCTGTCATATTTGTTGTCATTAAATTTTAAAAACAATTTTGAATATATGAAAGCAAACATTTTGTACTCACCCTGTATTTACAATTTAAAGAGAAACCACAGTTTTTTTATACAGAAATATGCTCAAAAGTAAAACAGGCTTCTGAAAAATAAAGTGGTTCGTTGGATCATGTTCGATAGAAGTCAGTTTCAATTTTATTTCCTTGTTAATCTAGTTAGTTTGGCTATATATTTCATAAAATATAAAGGACCTACAATTTACAAACAAAAGATCTAAGTACCTGTATTTTCCTTTTGCGAAATAATAATTTTTTTAATGTAGGTACACACTTTTGGAAGTTTATACAGGGTGATTAATTTATAGCACACTGGTGCGAATTATTTATAATGTAATATTGCATTTGTTGTATTATAAGTAACTGCCATTTTTGCGCTAAAGAGGTTATGACTACTCTTATGGTGTAGTTTGAAGTACACAGCGCGGGCGTTGAGGAAATTGGGATAGAGAAGATAGGATGCACATTGGTTTTAAATGTCTGCAAATTGCACCGAGGGGGAAAGACCGAGCTGGGCAAGGCATTCCACATTCGTTTTGTACGGCTTATGAAAGAATCTCTATATTTCAGAATACGACCGAAAATAGGCTGAAGGGTAAACTGATGGGCATTCCTGGCTTGGCGAGTATTGCGGTTGAATTGTTGAAGGGGTGGAATGCAGCTGGCAATTTCATTTGAGCACTGTTTGTAGAAATAGCGATAAAACAATGAGAGACTTGTTACATTTCTGCGATGTTCGCAATTAATTCGCAATATTTATGTCTCCAATGAGGCACGATTCTGTTTCCTATCCAGCAGGTGCAGTGAGGTTTTAGGCGCACCAGACCAGATATGAGAGTTGTACTCAAGTTTGGGGCGAATGAACGCCTCCTATATGGTAGCCAGATCAGAAGGGGTAAAATATTTCTTGCACCTTTTAAGGAAACCTAGACATTTCGCAGCGTTCTTGGCGACTTCGTGAATGTGGCCGTTCCAACGGAGTTTGTCATGGACACACATACCGAGAATGGAAAGTCTTTTGATTTCGGCGATGCAAGTGCCATTCATGGATAATGGCTGAGGAGCCTTGGGGAACACCAGCATTTATATGACTTGACAAGACAACTTGAATTGAACGGTCAGAGAGGTAGTTTCTAATCCATTGAAGAAGAGACGCATCGATTCCATATGCACGCATTTTCGATAAAAGGGCTTGGTGCCAAACTCTGTCGAATGCCTTTGAAATGACAAGCGCAACAATCTTCGTTTCACCAGAGTGATGTGGAGATTGGTTCCACTTTTCGGTGAGATAAACCATCAAATCACCAGTGGTTTTGTTACCACGAAAACCGTACTGCCGGTCATTAATGAGTTTTCGTGATTCAAGATATTACATGAGCTGACGATTTATCAGCGTTTCCATGACCTTAAAAAGTATGGACGTAAGTGCTATGGGTTGGTAGTTGGTGGGAGAAGAAGATTCGCCTTTTTTGGGGACGGGCTGGACAAATGCTGTTTTCCACCTTCTCGGGAAGAGTCCAGAAGAATAGGACAGATGGAAAAGCTTACGCAGTGGTTTTGCCAGCGTGGAAGAACACCTCTTCAGAACGATTGGGGGAATACAATCTGGACCAGCGGATTTATTTATGTTGAGATCATGAACTGTTTTGCAAAGATTGTTCCTTTTGAGCGCATATTTCTATCAAGAATTTCCCAGGACTTGTTTGGTTAGGGTAGTTGGGTTTTTTTTTCGCAAATGTTGACATTGTTCTCGTGGACAGTTTTTGTCTTGTTAATATTAAAATTTTTCTTTGTATATCAACCCGTAACATTAGAAATATAGGCCCATTAAATCTGTTGAATATGTAAAGTTCTGCGAAATAAATTTGAGAACATACCAATTTGAGTGTCACTTTGGGTGGTTGTAACGAAATTTCCATCAAATCTGTAATTTAGCAATTCAATATGTTCAGCTGTTCGAACCAAATGACGTCTGTAAATTAAAGAAAAATTGTTCGGGCTAGGGTCTTATCTGACATGAAAATAAAATATTTTAAAGTTGTATCCAATGTTAAGGAAAGTTATGGCTCTACATCTGTTGGGACAGTTCAGAGGGTCACCTTCCAGGCGGAACTAACCAGCGATTTTGAGATTCCCGTTGCTCAGGTATACCTTCTTATACGACTTTTTGAATTTGAGCTATGATTTACACCAAGTTGTCTTAAATACCTCTTCCGACCGGCTGTTTGGTCCAGCAGTTGTTGTGCTATTGCTATCCTGACTTCAATTTGGTCTGGTACTGGATTGTCCATATTAAATGGTGCATTCCGCCTGATTGTGGAATTTCTGTTGTCTTTCACTTCGGCAGTCTACCAATGCTCTACTCTCAAATCGGAACGTTATGCTCCGTAGCGGCAGCAAAAATATTCTTACTACTTGATATTCCCATATTAACGAACTTTCAAAAGGTTATACAGTCCAGTCTTCTGGGACTCAGCAGCGCGGTTTTGATTCTAGTCACCCCCGCTGATGAGAGGAGTTGAGTACCTTCTATTATCTTGACCCGTTATATGCGTTCAATGTCGCGATAAAAATGATATTTGCCAGCTTTGTCTGAAGTCATTTTGTTTGATGCTGCTCTTCTCAATAAAAACCGTAAAAAAGCAACACCCAATGGAGCTATTTTCATAACAATTTAAATCCATAAAGTGGACCGAGTTGAGTCGTTTTTCGACAGGGGCTTAATATAATCGATGGACGTCGAACAAAACCACATAGAAACAACAAGTTCCAAAATATATTCGATGGGAACAACTATTGCATCAGAAAATATCACAATATAGGTACCTGAAGTCTTGCGCAAAATACATACAAGAACAACAAGTAGTTGCGGCTTTCCATAATGTAAGCCTACAGCTCCTATATATAACTTTACAAATTCGCCCGTAAACTTCACGTATAATTTACGATTCCGAGCACCACCTCACACAGTTTCTACTTCCACCAAAAACTTGTCATATAGTTATGTCATCCGCCATTATTTATTATGCCCGAAAAACCGAAACTAAAAATACAAAATGCTCTCTAATCTTCTACATAATTTTTTTGAAAAATAACAATCTCGGCACTCGCTTCCCTGTCCCGTTGCCATATCATTTGAGAGGCTAGGAAAAATCTGCTTCTCAGGAAAGCACAACAGAGACACAAACGAAATATGTATTTAGATTTAGAAAAATAAAAGTCTCTTGACAGATATCTGAAAAGCCAGGCAACTCCATTTTTCAGTCTATTTTCGTGTTCGGTCCAGCGTAGATCATCAGAAGCAAGCCCCGGTTAGGCAAAGTGCCCTCATACAAAACGAAAGAAGTCACATTTTCGAAAGTCATTTAGTTTTTCAGCGCACAACCGCATTCCCTGAAAAGCACGTTCCGTCGCCGCCCATAGTGTCCTATAAATATCCTCCATACGGTAGGCATTGTCAAGGGAAAATACTTGTCGCGCGTCTCCTTATATCCGCCGCGAAACCCGCCCCGTGTACGTAGGTACAGTGCAATGACGTCTTCGGCAGTGTCTTCGAGTTCTATTCAAAAGTATCTCTGCATCTGCAGCACTTGCTGCTAATTTCAATCGTGCGACAATATTTCCATGTACGCAGTGTGATTAGCGAATTCATTATTAGATTTATACAAAAATACGTGCGCCCCTGGCAGTTTGCCCAACACACACAGAAATAGGCCGTCCGACATCACACAGGATAGCCGTCGTGCTTGTTGTCATCGTCCCTTTTTTGCCCACCAGACAAGTGTTTAATTAAAAATAAATCCGACAGATAGTAATTGCCGTACGATTAATAGTGCAGTAGTCTAAATTGAGACAAATATTCGGAGGAAAAAAAATTTAAAATGTTTGCCAGATTTAAAGAGTTTTTCAAAAGATCGTCCGCCGGGAACAATGAGAAAAGTGACGACAATTCGAGTGATGCTCGGCCATTGGATGGTGTAAATTTAAATTCTGATTCTAGTCCTAGCGAGAGTGCTGCAGTTGCAGTTCCAGTTGCAGTTGAAGAAGCAACAGTGGTCTATCCAACTGGAAGAAATGAGATGGCATCTAGTGCAATTACGCATAAACTCACCGAGATCGCCGAGGTGGCTGAGGCATTAGATTCCGCACTGAGAGACACCCAGAACGGACTGGACCTAGTCGAGATGAATTCGAGTGCGTCCGATAGGAAGGCGGAGCGTAATCATAATCACCAGCAGCAGAACAATCATCATCATCATAATGGGAGTAATACCGAGGTAATTATGGAGAATATATGTTGAATGCTGGATTGTTATCTAAAATATGTAAAATTGCCTAAGGAGCCACCAATTGTTGCAGTATTGTTCAGTCATGTGATTGGTTTGTGTTGTCCTTAAAAAATGCAATATATTATCTAGTTTTAAGTTAGGACTTAAAGGTCAACGAATTGCACTTTTACATTTGCTCTGGGCAGGCACCAGTAACTTTACAACCAAAAACTAGCAATTGGTGCCACAGTCAGCGTTGTGCTGAAGTACCCAATTGGGTCAATGCTCCGAGCCAAAGAGAAATTGCTGACATTTGTCTTAAAACTTACATTTAATTTTCTTAAAAAAAAAATATGGAAAATAAAAAAACAATAAAGAAATAAAAATTTACTCGACAGCGCTGTCACAAAACAATAGCTGCTTAAAATTATCACCAAGTGAACGCGCCCATAAATTTTGGATTTTTTGTTTTAAGAAATTACATAAAGATGCCCTCCTCGTTTTCATTTAACTTAAATGGCTCAAACTTGTGTGGAATGGCTCGGAAAATGGTTAGGGATGCCAGACGTCTCCCTTTTTCATATAAAAATGCTGCTTGTCCCACTTAATGCAAACCTCTGTCCCCCTTATTAAGTCAAAATTCAATAAAAGAAAATATTCAATTGAAAATTTTGAAAATAGGTACTTTCTTTTAATATTTTTAACAAGATTCTCTGTGAACACATACCTACATTTGAAGTGCCGGAAAACTTTAAAAGCAAGAATGCATCCACTCACGAACTACATCTAACTTCACGTGCTTAAGTTGTTCTCCTGTACGTTTTTGTTTTGTACTGTCATCTGTCTCTTCTCTTGTATTAATATGTAGAAATAAAATAAAACTGGTGTTCAACAATAAAAGAACATTTTTACCCCTTTTTGAACAATTGTACCCCCTAAAAAGGGGGACACCTTTTTCGTATTTCTTAATATGGCAACCCTAAAAATGGTTCAACTTCAAAATTGCTTCGGAACAAAGATGACAACAGTTCATGCTTCCGAATAAGCCTCAGATACCTAACCTATAATTTAAAAAAAAAAGTTTCTTTAGGTAAATAATAGCTCCACGATATGCTTTCATGTATTTTTCTCACTTTTGCGCGAGCTTAGGTATAACCGCGCTTCGCTAATACAACCTACTATTAACTTGCGCCTATATTTAGACTCTGTGGTTTTTTAAGCAGTTGTATCACTGGTTTAGACACCAGCTAAAGGCGAGAGAAAATTTATGCAGTGGATATTTTTTTTCTACAGAGGGCGAGTGAATTTAACTTTCGCTTAGAATTCCCATAACATTTTTCTTTTAAAGTGACTGTTACTTATTGCTGGATATTTTAATTAATTTGTTAATAGGATGGATTCATGATTTTACCGCGTAATTATCTACTCAAAAAGCGAGCACATGGCCACAGCTTTTGCGCCACGGTCTCTGCACCACAGAAACTACAATCATCTGTATTGGGTTCCATTCCATCTACAAGAGATAAAAAATGTATTTTCATGGTCATCCCTTCTGTCTGTGGCAACATGGAAAAACAGCATATAAGTAATATTTAGCCACTTTTCAGGAGCACAGGATAAAGATTTGCCCGCATATGAGGGAAGACGACTTATGCGTTTTTTTCCTGATCCATAACACAGCAACCGTAAGAGATATTTGCATATTACATAAAAAGCAGGACTGGAATCGGCTAAGGTGATAGTTGATTGTCGCTTTTTTAATTGTAGTTTTTGATTATCAACTCTTCTTTGCTCTGCTTAGAGCGATCACTGTCGATGGGTGGACCATGCATTGACCTTATTCCAATTGGTAAATCAAGCAGTCCCAAAACAAACACAATTCTTTTTTCACGATAGTATTTAATTTGTTTGGAGTCGAGGCCGAGGTGATTGCCTATGAAAATGACACAAACGTACGAAAGCGACAACTGAATAGCTGTCAAATGAATTTTCGTGGACGTAAAGCTTTGATTTTGATTGTCAACTATCAACTTAGCCGATTCCACCCCAGGGTTCGGTGCAACCGATAGTAACAATAACTCAATTTTAACATAAGTCCACTTATGCTCTTTTTCCTTGTTGCCACAGAAGTAACAAATTAACGAAATGGCTGGTGCAACAGATCCATATGGGACCATACCTGCTTTACTCACAGCGATTCGTTTTGTGCCAGTTTTTATTTTTAAAACTATATTTGATATTTTATTTTTGAGGAGATTAGAGTAGGTACTCCTTATCGCATGAGGCAAACAGCTGTTAGGTAGCAAAAAAATAAACAAAAAATTAAACTTCTTACCCCAATTGCATATATCTTGTACAATATTTCTAATTTCAAAAAAAAAAAAAAAAAATTCCTCTTTCATCTTCCAGGACTGGCACTCTCGCTCGACAGAGGATGAATCATTCGCCACCGCATCGGAAGGTAATTTTACACCTCACTCACATTCATCATCATTCCAAACGGCATCGGAAGGACCATCCTTTCTAAGTTCTGGAAAAACCTCATTCGACTCGAGCGATCTCGAAGACTCGACGTCACAAATATTTCCCCTCGATATGCTATCGCCTGGTAATATTTCATTTGACGGCTCCTCCGAGCCCAGCTTCGTTTCAGCCCAACAGTCTCTAACAACGTCACCCCAATCGATGCCGCATGACTCCGGCATAGACAGTACGTCTGAATTTAAATCGATAGCTGAAGAAAAAGCAACCCAAAACGATGACGACGATGATGAGGACAACAATCACAGCCGAAGTGCCACCCCAACACCGGGAAGTGCGTCAGCATTCAACAATGTTGCATCAGAAGCAACAACAACAACATCTTTCGATGATGACGATGGAGTAGGTCCAGCAGCCGCCAACGTTGATGCAGATGAGGTGAGCGCGAGTGTGTGTTCAACTAAACCCACAGACTCCTGGCGGAGCAAATACTATGGTCACGTGACAAAGCAAACTATTAAAGGCTGTCTGTGAAGAGTGTGTGTCGTTTTGATTTTATGCATTTGCGAGTTATTTGCTTTTAAAATTATTAACCCATCTAGGAGGACAAGGCAAACATTTTCTGCGAAATTCCAATCATTTTAGCGCTTCTTAAGATTTGCTTTTATTTTTGTAAGTCCTTGACACTGTCCAAAGAAACGATTGTCGAATTAGATAGTAAGAGATGACAGTCACGTCCAACCCACCACCACCTACGCTTTTACAAATACTGTCGTTCACTATTTATTTGTTTTTCTTCCGCTATCAAAATTCATATAACAAGTGGTACGTTTTTAGCGCCTTTCGACTGTATGTTCCAGATTTTTTTTTATATGAGTTCAAGTTTATTTTTGGACTCTAGTACTACGTGTGGCAGCGCGGCATTAGTTTCAGAGATTTTATTAGAATTTCGGGCGGGAAATTGGTTTAAATTCATTAATTAGCAGATGGATTTATGTTATAAACAACACATGTGACTACGTGTGTAATACAAGAATTCACTTCTGAAGAAATGATTTATATATCTAATAATATAATATTCTTACATTCGTAAGTTTAGCAACTAAGAAATTTAGTTCAATTATAGTTTATACCAAAATTTTAAATCGTATTTTTAATATTTTATTCTAATCAAGATTTATAACATTCCAAATAAAGAAATATGCTTAGCTAACATTGTATGACATATTATTTATTATTTTTATCTCTAATTTTAGTGGTTATTAATAATATGAATAACAAAACAAAAACAATTTAAAATGTAAAAGGAAAGAAAAACGTTTATCGTTTTCATCTATGTTTTTTATTGTTTACTATGACTGTATTTATTTGTAAACCGATTTTTTTTAGATTAAATATAAAAATAGCAACAATTGAACGTATTTTGAGAAGATTTTATAATGCAGCCCACATTGTGTTTACATGTTGTGTTGGCAACAAAACGTTTTTGAGATTGATGTGCATTTTCCACCAGATTTACTTTATAATTCAGTTAAATAATATTGGCGAATATATAACTCATAAAATTCCCCTATATTAGGGAAGTTGTGTGTGTAGTTTGGAATCTGTCGATATAAATTAGTATTGTTTTTGAAATGTACAAAATTGTGTACGCCTTCAAATTGAAATATGTGTGACTCAATTTTTCCCAAGGTTCAATGGAAATGTTCTGATAATTTTTAAGAAATGTACCAAGGTTAATATCATTTTCCGGGCATTCTGTTTGGTGTCACATTGAGGTTAATTAAATAAAATTTAAATTTTTTTGAACGAATTTTTGAACAGAAATCCGTCTTAAAAGAAGACCATTTCACAACGAGTTGAATTTTAAATGACAAATGACACATAATTGGATTTCAATAATAATTTTCGTTACCGAATTCTGCCATTGTTTAAATATGCCCGCTCTTAAGCGTAATGCAAGAGTTTTTTCCTAAGAGAGTTTTAAAAATATCTTTCAACAAAAAATTTAACATCCGGTCTACGTCGACAAGGAACATTTTTTTCTCATCAAATAAATACCTATCTATATAGGTGACTACTCTTAAATTATTCGTTTACTGAAACGTGGCAAAAGAATTTTCTTTTATCCCATCCAATATATTTATTTCAAGCATCTCTGTAGCTGTAGGACCTGAATAGCAATTTCATGTGAATCCGACTTTATTTATCGAAAGAAAATATTTTCTTAAATTTAAATTGAAATTGGAACAAATTTAAGAACGCAGTTTGAACAAGAAGATCAACCGATTCAACTTCGTACAATTGCTTTTCCTACTCCTTAATTCCCTATCACATTTACATTTTTCTACCACCGACCACGTCCACTAACCTAATGAAATTTGTTTGTGCTGGATAATTTCTTCGTAAGGTTTTGATTAGATGCAAATCACAAAACTTGTCCGGAATTGTTGCCGCACACAAGCCTGATCGAAAGGGTTAAATAAACAATTTTATATAGGTAGTCACATACGCCGAACCCGATAAGAAATAATTATAAAACTTCCAAGTCTCTTAAAAATTTGTATTTAACAGAAATTGATTCAATATAAGTATATTGTTGCAATGCAATTAAACAGTTTCCAAGCCGATATAAACAAAAGTAAAATAAAATATTAAAATCGGTGCGATGCTCAACTGTGTCTAAGGGATCTCGTGCACTACCTGCACTTAAAAAAATTAAGCAATGCGTTGAACAGCGATTTCTAGCCATCTTCATTCAGTCGGCTGAAAAGAGTCGTAATCCATATGAATTAGAGTAATTGAATGAGTTGAACTTAAGAATGGTTCATTGCGCACGTGCTTTAAATTTCCAAAAAAAAAAAAAACACTTTGAGAAAATAATACAGATCTGTCATTGGACGTACCTAAATAATTGCCAGAAGTATATGTTGGGAATGCAATATTTTGAGTGAGGGGTCTTAGGAAAAACACAAACTACAACTAAAAGTATTTTCACTGCGCCAACCCTAGCGAACGTCTTGCAAACATTCAAAAGCTTAACAACTGTCCTGAGTCCTAAAGTATACTACATCAAATTGTTGCACAAACTAATTCGTTTTTAATCGTGAAATATGGGAATCATAGAAATTAGTATTACTATTGCAATAAAAGTAATATATTCAAAAGTATATTGTTAAGTAAAGAATTATATATTATGGAAGCATAATTTCCTTAATTTTTTTTATTTATACCCAAATGCGCTCAAGTGGAAATAGAACCCTCTTAGGCCCATTTTATTCTGTCTACCCATTTTATTGAGTCTACTTTTAGGGGAAGGCTTAAAATACTGCTCGAGCTTTGACTCGCACTAAGGCCCATTTTATTCAAATCCTCAAGTTGTGTTCAACTTTGAGAGAATAAAATGGGCCTTAGTGCGAATCAAAGCTCGAGCAGTATTTTAAGCCTTCTCCTAAAAGTAGACTCATGTGTAGACTTTTTGTTGTTACAATTCCAGTTGTCTATGATGTGGGCTTAGACACAAGCTAAGGAAAGGTAGCAAGATTGGAATAAACCTTTGGTACACATGCCCTTAAAATTTAAAAAAAAAAAGAACAAGTTAGGAGAAACTTTTCGTCTTTTGTTAGGTAACTCTTAGTCCCAGCTAGCATTTCATCGAAACTTATTAAATGAAAGAAATGTAAGAAGAGTCAACTCCTTTTTTGTAACTAAAATTTGTTTTTTTCACCATGGACGAGTTTTAAGTTGTCCTCGTTAACATAGTTGATGTCCAAATTAATGTCTGTGATAGAACAGCAAATAAATCGGTAGGTACATGAATTGAACTTTTCAACTAGTAGTGTTCAAAAGTACGATTTCGTGGAGATTGGTTTTGATTAAGACTCGGAACGGGGATCGTTCCTTTGTACACACAAGGTGAAGAAATAACCGCTGGCTGAAAGTGAATACCACTGAAATCAGTTTACAGGGTTCTTATCTCCAAAAAATTAATCACATTTGATCAGTACAAACTGCCATCTATTGCAAATGACTTTCACCAACAAATATTTGTTAACAAGGTCAATACCCAGTAAATCTCGGGAGCAAAATTCACAAATTATTTTACCCTAAATAAGGACCAGGATTTCATATTTTAAACGTCCTATACTTGGAAATTTCATAGTAAATACGAAAAGTATGTATTAATGGTTATAAAATCAAGACCAGAACATAAAACATAATCCGCGATACTAATAATCATTTTTAGTGCCCAAGTTAAGTTTTTCGAACTCACAATGGCGAAATTTTCCATACAAAATTGCATTTTGTGACCTAGGAAATATTAAGTGTGAAGATTAATATTGACTATTGGTAAGGCCCAATATATTCGAACTCGAATTTTCTGTAAAGTGTACCTATGTTTCAAATCTCAGCTTCCTTGCCTTTTAGGTAATTGGGACTTGGGAGCATTGCAAAATAAATATTATTGAAGCGAGATTCTTTGGTACCTTAAGACATTGATATTTTTAAATAAATTGCAGCAAACAGCAAGTCGCATAAAGTTCATTATTCCATGTTCCCACTGTACTAACTCATAGTTTAAACATAAATACTCAACTTAAGTACGCAAGTATTTCTGCCGGCTGTGGTGAAAAATTGCTCATTCACGAACCACGAACACGATTCCTATATCGAGCTCTTTGGAATGTTTAAGCTTCCGACCGCGTACTAAAGTTTCTCTTTGAAAATTGATTTTCTTCATGTGTTGATCTTACCAACCATCGGCATGTAAACATTTGCCGTGCCTACAATGGCCAAGAAAATTTTGCGTTCATAGAAGGTTCACGAGAGAGCCAACATTCATTTGTAAACATCATAGTGGTTAGAAAATTTAGATGCTATCGCTGAGCGGTAATTTTTATTTATTTGTTTTACAGCTTTTTTGAAATTGTTTACATTTTCTCTTTACGTATGCTCAGCTCTGGGTTAAAGAGTGTATGTACTTGCGTATGTTAATTTATGTTTTGTTTGCATAATTGAAGAAAGATAATTTGTTGAGGTAATATTTACAATAAATTTACATTTTTAAATGCAGCTATTGAAGTAGGTGCTGCGTGATGACTTATACGAATTTGGGGCAATGGAATTTTATTCTACTTAATTCAAAGAATTTTTGGAAGATTTTCATGGATATTCAGACGAGAGACGAGGATCAAGGGGAGAAGATCCGAAATAAAGGAACCATCGTTTTCCATCATAATATAAATAAATAAATAATATATATTTCGCGCAACAAGGATACACAGAAATAACTCTGTTAATTTTTAAGACGCAAATGACCGACACTTACAATATTATGTTCCGTAGGTATATGAACGTCTGAAGTGCGAATCATTCTCATGTCATTCTTTGGGGTAGAGGAAGGGTCATAAAAAAATACAGTGTTGCATAAGGAAAATTCTTTTCGCTTTAATAGGTAACTCTCTATAAAATATAAACGCAACAGGAAATGACCCATAAAAGATGATGAACATAACATTTTAGCCAAAATCTGCAATCTTAAATCCCCTTAATAAAATACTGTTGGACTCATTACATGTCCAAATAAAGCACAAAAGCAAATGTATAGCTGAAAAAGAAAATCAAGTTTATCACGTCAAAGGTGTTAGAATTGTGAAAACAGCACCTGAAGCACCTGATTTGTAACAAAGAAAAAAACATCAACACTTTCTCAGGAATAATAATATTCATTCATTAATTTTTTTTTAATAAATGAAGTATATCGTTAAAAATAAAAATAATAAAGCAAATCAATATTCAAGAAAATAATATTTTATTTAGTTGTTGTTCAAAAAAATTCTATATAAGTATATTGTTAAAAATAAAAATAATAAAGCAAATTAATATTCAAGAAAATAATATTTTATTTAGCTGTTGTTGATATTGTTAAAAAAAAAATACTATTACAAAAGATGCATATAAAAATCTCAACTTATGTTAGCTAAATCCTTTTACAGATCAGTCGGCATTTTATGATGGGAAAACTTTTACTCCAGGTACCTTTCAAAATGTTCAACATGCTAAAAATTAACACTACGGCTGCTTAGATGTCCTAAAGCTATACTTTAACTGGCTGTCCCCATTATTTCGGCATAATCAAATGGCCCCTGTTTGAGCCTCAGGACCCTTGTACCCCACTTTTTGAAAAATTATCAAAATGGCCCATTTTTCTGTTTAAGTAATATTTTATTCCTTATTGAACGAAAAAGAATGCAACCATATGAAAATAAGTGTTTCGTTATGAACAAATTTGAAAAATAAATATAAATATAAATATTGTTCCGTGTTTTTACCCGACTGGATACAGGAAGGGTTATGTGTTTCGCGCGTATCCTATGTAGGTACGTTCCTGCGTGACGCCCTGTAGCCCAAACGGCTTGACCGATTTTGAAGAGTGAGGTGTCATTAGATTCGTATTTCTCCCCGGATTGTCAAAATAAAAATTAAAAAAACCAAAAAAACCCGACTGACTGTAAAGAAAAAAACTAAAAAAAATATTAAATATAGGTACACTATACCTAACTAAATATTTGGCAGTCGGAGGGTACTCAGATTTTTGTTTAACTGTATAGGTAAAGTCCCCGATTGTCAATTAGTTAGGTGTAGTGTCGGTTTTTTTATAGTCGGGTTTTTTGGTTTTTTAAATTAGCTTTTTTTTTTTGCTCTACATTAGTATTTTATGTGGAGGCTACTTTTTTCGGCTCGGACCCTTTTTTTGCAACGCAGCTCCTCATTGCACACTTTTCTCCCCAAACTGATATCATCTGTCAAACTGTTGTACAGGCGGCAGATTCCGTTTGTGAAATTTTATTGACCATCATAAGTTATTGTTTTGGGTATCATCAGCGATCATTAGGTACATTTGTGGACAACGAACTGGTTTAAGGTCTCAAGCTCGTAACTTTTGCACTTAGTTGCTAGTTCTGGAGGTCAATCCGATAACCATCTGAAAAGTTACGGAATGAGAGCCCAGGTTGCGCTTAAATTGATCGTCATGTTTTTCAAGTTCCAAGCAAGTCCTACAAAAAACCTGCTCTCGGAGAAATTGATTTTCCGCCGACTAAGGCCCATTTTATTCACTCGAAATTGAACAAAACTCGGGGAGTTTTCCATATAAAAATCCCCAAGTTGTGTTCAACTTCGAGTGAATAAAATGGGCCTAAGTAAGCCGCCCTTGGTGAGATCTTTCTTTAACGTGTTGTCTCTCGAAAGTAAGTTTAAAGGCTCACAAATATTTGTCATAAACGCACGTAAATTTCCGCCAAAAACAACAATGTAGAACAGTATTTTGCGTATTGGAGGTGCCACGCACCGTTTTCCAATACCGCTCACGTTTCGAAAAGTGCTTTGTCCAAACAATGCACATTAGTGGTTCCAGTTTTACAACTTTAACATTGTCATATGAGTGTCGAAATAGCATTTGGAATGTGTTCCTTTGCAATGGTCGACCTTCGAAAATACGCCAGTATTCTACTGCGACATTGCGTTGTGTCAAAACTCAATTATACTTAAAAAAAAAACCACACATTTTCCAATGCAACGTATTGTCAAGTCAATCGACTGACTTCTTTTCGAGTTTCGCGAACTTAAACACTTGAAGAAATAAATATGAAAAGCTCCACAATGAATTCCCAATGGTTCTGGCGCGCTACATATTATTTAATTCTGTGGCAACAAGGAAAATCAGCATAAGTCGACTAATGCCAACATTGAGTTAATGTTACTATCGGTATCGGATACACCGTTAGCTGCTCTATAAAATGGATATTTTTTTCATTCAAATATCTCTTACGGTTGCTGTGTTATGGATCAGGAATAAAACGCATAGGTCGTCTTCCGCCAGGCAAACCTTTATCCTGCGCTCCTGAAAAGTGGCTAAGAATGATTTATGCTGTTTTTCCTTGTTGCCACCGAATTATTTCAAAAGTGCAAAACTGAGGTCAACAATAATGGCGCCTACTGTCATCGTCGCGTATCCACCTCGAGTACTCTCTTACTACACTTGTTCGCACTGTGCGAATTCTCTTACCGTTTTCCTAAAATTCTCGCATGAGACTTGCCCACAGCCACCGCTAACAAGTAACAACATAATGCTTCGCAAATTAGATACTTTCTTGCGATCAGCTAGTCTCGGCCATCTGAGCCAAAGAGATATTCCGTGGATACCTACACACCAACCAAAAACCCAGCCAGCAATAAGTGATCAATCTGAGCAGCAAAACGCTGCTAGTCAGTCTCGTCAGTGAATCGCGCGTGTAATGATCGTGCGCTACAATATAAAATTACACTCTTACGACCCAGCTAATGTGTACAATCTAGCCTAAAAACGAACAGAGGAAAAAAATATTTAAATAATAACAATTAACAACATAATAGTAAATTTTCAAAGCTCTCAGTTTCAATGCCACTCGCTGGCATTCGTGTGGAAGCGGTGTTTTTGTATTTTTTGTTTGTTTGTTAAATATATACACTCAGTTGTTGTATTTAAGTGTTTTTTTTTTTTTTTTTTTTTGAAAAAATAAAAGATCGTTATCGATGGTGCCCCAAAGATTTGTGAATGGAAAGTATAGTATAATAAATAAGTGATCTTAACCCACTGCTACTATCACTGTCACCTTTCTCTTCGGCGTTACAGTGGAATAGAAAATTACACTTGAATTCCTTGCGAATTTTTATTGTGCGGCTGTTATGCGTATTTATGGTTAACCGAATCGAAAATAGAAATAGGTAATAATAAAAGCAAGCATTCGAATGAAGTCATTTCTCGCAGTAGTCTCGCGGTAACGCGGCGGGTGTTGTAGAATTTTAAGCGAACATTAAAAATAAATACGAATAACTAAAATTGTTCGCTTGGTGTTGTTCGTGCAAGTTTATTTTCTCTTATTTTTTGAGGATACATACCTACTTGAAAAAAGGATCAAAATTCAAAGAAGAAAACAGATAGAAAGGAAGGCCGTGCAGCATAACATATATTTTAAGGGCCATGGATTCCTCAATGTCTTCGCTATACTCGACGGGATCGCAGGCGCGGGAGAACGATTTGGGCGAGCGAACAGGACCGCGAGCCACCACCATCGGCACCGTTGTGGTACGCAGTGGACCAATTCAAATGGTGATCGCATTGTTGCAAGTAAGTTTTTTTTACCCTCTTGATTTCGGATACTTTTCGGTTAGCATTTGCTACAATCTTGATTTGAAGTTCGGAATGAATTTCAAGGTCACTCCAATGGAGTGTGTGTTGTGTGATAAATTCGAGAATCGAATTAATTTGAATAGTTTAAGGTGTATGACGTATTTTGGGTGCATGTGATCGGCAGGGTTTTTTTTTTTTTCTTTTGTTGATATTAATTTAATTTATGTAGGTACCTACTTTTTTTATAAATCGACCTCCAAAGTATTTTCATTGAGCCAACGATGTTCTGCTTCATTAAAGTAAAACTCGTTTGATGCTGTGGTTTAGTTGAAAACAGAAAACATGCGATCCGAGGCATGTAATGGACGATCATTTTATACTTCTATTTAGACACACTATTTTTTTGGCAATAGAATGGAAAGTTTTATCCGGAAAAGCTGGAACGAATTACTATTAGCGCACAAAGTTTCAGAGTTTATGTATTATAGGTATGAAGTTCGGGTGAATGATTTTAGCATTTTAAGAACTTTTTCGTGTTGCCTCTTGACCGGTTCGAAGGTTTGTTTACAATAGGTACCTATTGAGTGTAATAATATTGTTAATTTTTAATATATCGTAATGTGTTCAAAAGAAAACTGTTGTGCTAGGCAAACTGCCTGCTTCTGACAGGCTGAATACCTCGATTGGTTTGCTGTTTCCCGGGGTGTGCTTCCACATTGATGTGCACTTGTTCCCCTTTTTTTTTTAACAAATTTTAAGGACCATTAACCAGTACAACTACAGTCCACGACGGATATAGGAAACACTCGTATAAGAACACTTCGCTTATAAGAAACGCGTGTGGAAACGAATTAGAGTTTGTTTCTTGTATAAGTCTTCGCATATTTTTTTGGTATCTTAGAGGTTTCTTATATCCGTCGTGGACTGTATTGGGTTAGGTCACTTACACTATACTAGCGCTAAATTGAAAAGCTAACGGATACAATAGTTTATTTTTATTTTTATTATTATTATTATTTATATTTTATTATTATTGAACTTTTGAGATCGGGATTCAGTTTTACCCTCATTTATTTGGCGAACATTGGACAAAAACTAAACGCAGATAACTGAAATCTGGAGTTGCAAATCCGAATCCCGATCTCAAAAGTTCAATAGTTATAAATTACTGTAAAGTAAATGTTTCATTTTTGTACACATGTTTGCTTTCAAAATATTTAAAAAAAAAAACACATTTTCTAAAAAATTAAGAAAGCTTTATATAGTCGGATGAAGTAAATCAAATTATTGGCGAAAGCAATATGCTATCTTTTAGGATTGATCTACTGGTGGTAGGATTGAGTTCTAAAGTCATGTGCTTAAAAAAACTAACAGTTTGTGTAATAAGTGATCCTTCACTACGATCGAATCAACAATAGCTGGTGCAAAGAATATGAGTCTCAGCTATGATGCCAGATTTTCCAGGGAACTTAACGAAATTCTTTCTAGAAGTGTGACAAATGATCATTCTACAAGGCAGACATTGCTTTTCACTTATCGCTACCCTTGACAAACACGAGGTCATCCCAAAATTCGTTTTCTGAAGACGTACTCCCACAGTAGCGCAACTTACTACCTACATATCTGCAAGCAAGCTTACAAAAAAAAAAAAAAATTAAACTTTTAACTTTTGAGCCGATCTGCTCATTTTCGTTGACAATTCTAAACTTACTCTAATCTACAAATCTACTCTTATTATGTGCTTAGATTTTAGGCGGCGTCCATAATAAATCGTATAATTCTTATTGCAAGCAGATGGTAACCAAAGGCGTCGGTCATAAGTCATAACTCATAGAGTTTACTGTTTGCAGCTGGATATGAAAGTGGACACTTGTCCTTTCTCTGGTTACAGAAATAGTCGTCCCTCTGCTGGTGTCGTATCACTCGTGTTGATATGATCGTCGCCAGGGCTGTGTGCCCCTAGCATAATTTGTACGACACAAGCCTGCGAGTTTATCGTATAAGTCACGTGACTTGTGACTATCTACCATTAAAAAACGAAAAAAATTTCTTAAAGTCAAGCCCACAAAACGTCACATAAAACCAATGAGTTGTTACTTTATTCGATTGTAAAAACGGAAAGTGAAATTTATAAAAGGGGTACACTTTATTCCTTAAAAAAAACAGAACAATTGTTTAAAACTAACTATTTGCCACACATGGTAATACTCGCTTGTGCACTTGGCAGGCAGCTACTGTAAAATGAAAATAAAAAAAAATAGATACACTGCCGCTCATTTGAATAGGTTCAACTTTTTGTTCACCTAACTGTTAGCCTCTCTTCATATATATTGCAATGACACATATTTTTTATACATGTAATGAAAGAGCATCATTATGCGCTTAGTTTGACAGAAAAAATGTTGTCTTAAAGCTTACCGTTATTCTCACACGGTGGCTTGACTAAATGCATTCATAAAAACAAACACATTTTTTGGCTCATTTGAATAGGTTCAAAAGCAAAAAATTAAGTTTTCGTGTAGTTGCGTCGGTGAATTGTACTAATTTTTTTTCGGCTAATAAACCTTATTGTGTTCATCTGTTAACGACGAAAATGGGTCGCGGAAAATCTTTAAGCGAGTAAGAAAAGGGCAGACTAAAGGCATTTCGAGAATTTGGCCTAAACCAACGATGCATGGCGAAAAAAATTAACAGAAGTCAAAATGTAGTAAGTGGTTATTTGCGGAATGTTGAACAGTACGGAAAAAAAATGAAAGGTGGAAGTTATAGCGCCACATCAAGTGCCGATAGACGTGCAATCATCAGAGCAGCATCCAATTCTCATCATTCCGCGTCAAAAATTAAGACAAAAACAGGTGTAAAATGTAGTTTGGCGACAGTAATACGGGTGATTAAAACTGCTAAAAATTTAAAAAGAAAAAAATTAAAAAAAAAAACACCAATATATAAATCGAGACAAGAAATTCGTCTCCAATTTCGTAAAAAATACATGTCGTGGAAGTCGTAGTGGCAAAAAGTGATTCTTCAGATGAAAAACAAATTAATTTAAAGGGCCCTGACGGGTATAATTATTATTTTCATGACCTTCGAAAAGATGAACATTATTTAAATTTTTTTCATCTGAAAAATCACTTTTTGCCACTACGACTTCCACGACATGTATTTTTTACGAAATTGGAGACGAATTTCTTGTCTCGATTTATTTATTGGTGTTTTTTTTTTTAATTTTTTTCTTTTTAAATTTTTAGCAGTTTTAATCACCCGTATTACTGTCGCCAAACTACATTTTACACCTGTTTTTGTCTTAATTTTTGACGCGGAATGATGAGAATTGGATGCTGCTCTGATGATTGCACGTCTATCGGCACTTGATGTGGCGCTATAACTTCCACCTTTCATTTTTTTTCCGTACTGTTCAACATTCCGCAAATAACCACTTACTACATTTTGACTTCTGTTAATTTTTTTCGCCATGCATCGTTGGTTTAGGCCAAATTCTCGAAATGCCTTTAGTCTGCCCTTTTCTTACTCGCTTAAAGATTTTCCGCGACCCATTTTCGTCGTTAACAGATAAACACAATAAGGTTTATTAGCCGAAAAAAAATTAGTACAATTCACCGACGCAACTACACGAAAACTTAATTTTTTGCTTTTGAACCTATTCAAATGAGCCAAAAAATGTGTTTGTTTTTATGAATGCATTTAGTCAAGCCACCGTGTGAGAATAACGGTAAGCTTTAAGACAACATTTTTTCTGTCAAACTAAGCGCATAATGATGCTCTTTCATTACATGTATAAAAAATATGTGTCATTGCAATATATATGAAGAGAGGCTAACAGTTAGGTGAACAAAAAATTGAACCTATTCAAATGAGCGGCAGTGTACGTTGCAAAATAAACAATTTTCTAAAAAAAAATATTCTTTCTGTGGCTTTGCAAATTTGCCTTTGAAATTTATATAATCTAAATTCTATATGTTCGCTTGGGAAGCTCAATTAATTTATAAATATATTCTCTGAATACAGTTTCTCGTTTTCGGTAGAGCTTAATGCCTTCGAACTGAAAAGGGTTTTTTAAAAAAACTAATGTAGTATCCTTCAAAGGTATGAAGATTTACAATTTTTTGGAATTTAAATATAGAAAGTGAGGTATGACCATTTTACGTTGGTTCTAAAACTTGATGATTCAAATTCACCCCGTACCTGTTGTTTTTTTCCTTTGAAAATATTTCCCATTACAAATCAGTGAAAAAGATGACCAGAAGATTTATTATAGGTCTTCGACTGGCAGTTTTGCTTGAACATCGAACGGGCTATAATTGTGAAAATAATGCAGTAAATTGAACTACCTATTCGGAGAGTTTCTTCAATTCTAATAAATTCAATGTTGATTTTGCTATGTTTAAAATAACAGAACAAGAAGGTTAAATACAAAATTTATAAAGTTAATATTTGTGTTTGCCTGGCAGCGTAAAAGTAAAGTGGAGTCTTGCCTTGGTTCAGTTCACCAACTTTATGTGTGTTTTGGGAATTCACAAAGACCCCTTCGCAAATGATTGGCTCAATCTAATCTTAGAAAATAAGTTTTTGTTCTAAGCACTGTTTTTGGAAAACTGATTGCCAGCTTCAAGTTCCACATTCTGTCTCGAATATTGTACATTAATTCAGTGTCATTGATCACTTTCACCATCATAGGTGTGTGTCTCTTTAAGATCTCCTCCAAATTACAAAATGTCCATTAAAATTCAATTGTAATCACTGTTTTATTTTGGGTCAATTTACTGGTAATTACAGCTTGACAGGAAATTTGAGGTATTACAGAAGTTTGAAGTAATTTCTACTCCATTCAGGTAGGTACCTATCAAAGTAGACACTTCTACCTAAAAATAGACATTATAACGCATCAACACGCAGCCAAACAAACGCACAACGATAATTATGACATTATCTGAGAGCAACCCAAGAAAGCCTTACAAAAAGCTTATCATTAGCCACATCCATATTATGTGTAATTAAAAAACAGCATTTGAAAGCCGACTTTGATGAAGCCACGAAAATACAACAAGACTAATTTTGTATACAAAATTGGTGGCCAAAGCGTCACTCTCCCGACTTGTAATAAAACGTGTGTGTGAGGTTGGTGGCGCAGGGACATAAGTCCACGAGACATAAGTTCATAATGGACTTGTGTCCCACTTCGGTGGGACATAATTCCACTTTTTGATTATGGATTTATGTCTCATCGAAGCGGGACATAAGTCCAAAGCAAAAATGTTGGGCCTTATGTCCCACCCAACTATTTTAAAATTCAACAAAAAATATAAGTAAAATACCTCGCACCCACCCCGTAATCCAACAGTAAACCCAAGCAGGGGGGTTGCAGGGGGGCAGCATGCCCCCCCATACACATTTCATAATACAATGGTAGCAACTCGCGTGCGCCTAATTTGAAGTATTCGATGCCTATTGGAGATCCACGACGTTTTGCTAAATATTATCTATGGTAAAATTTGGGATTAATGTCCCATCTTCGACAAAACAATTTCGGAACTTATGTCCCGCTTCGATGAGACATAAGTCCATAATGAAAAAGTGGACTTATGTCTCACCGAAATGGGACGTTAGTCCATTATGGACTTATGTCTCGTGGACTTATGTCCCTGCGCCGAGGTTGGTTCGCCTATGATAAGCTGATAGGTTATTACTGCCCTATAATTAACATTATATGAGATATGCGTACATCAGCTTTATAAATAACACCCTGTCAAGGCGTCTAGACAATATCTCCAACATATCAGCACCTCCACTTAAACATTCAACAGTGGCAATCGCTTAAATATTCCATTCGAATCCTTCGCCTCTTCTGGAAGAAGAAGACGCATCCCCCATACATGTTTTATGCAAATCCCCATAGCACATGCGTGCATGAGTTGGCGATAAATTTCTCAATTCGAATTGACATTTCGACGTTACATCCAACATGCCATTGGCGGTGCTGGCTGAATGATGCACGAGCATCTGAAGTATTTATAGTTCCCAGCTCACTGGGGAATTCCTTCCTCCCACCGCCGCCAGATGTATGCAGTGTATATCCATTTCTAAATGCAGTTGTCGATTGAAAGTGTTATCACAGGGGCGAAACACAGAACGGACACAGAAACGAACAAGAAGTAATTATTACGTACGTATACCTATTATTTTCGCGCTGTAGAAAATTAGAGCAAGACGAATCGCTGCTTAGATTTTAACAGACATTAATCGACCCAAACTGGGTCACTGGGCAGATACACACTCCGATGTTGGGAGTCCGTAAATCAGTTCCAATCCAAAAGACATAGATCATCGCAGTAATTGGTCATTGTGGCTGTGCATACTTGTAGATCGATTTGTTATTAACTTTCCCAATCCGCATGTGAATCATGTTTCAACACAGATTGGCTGCGGTTGCTAATTTTAGAAACCACCGCCTTTTTACGAGTCTAGTCATTAAATGGAAGTCGCGTTCCGATTTCAAGTATCTCGCGTTGAAGAATCGATCGTAATAATGAAAGAATCTCTATCTCAGTTTGGAGGAAGAACATACCAAAACGATGCCACACCACCGCACATTTCTGGAGCAGTGTTCTTGACGCTGCGGGGGGCTACGCGTTGATGATACACGGACGCCGACGATGATGATGATGTAATTGCAAAGAGAATTCGGTGTCGAAAATGCTCAGCAATACCATTCGAAATTAATTGGGGTGGGGAGGCGTTGTTGGTGCTCATTGCACGAGTTGTTTTTCCCCTTCGGGTTCTTAGTTATAACGTAAACAAAGTTGCAGTACTTTGAACTCGTTTTCGGTCGGGTTTGAAAATTAAAATTTAGAATAATATGAAATGTACGTTTTCATTGGTGTACTCGTATTTGTTTGATTTTCATAATTGAATGCGCGAATCTGTGAAGGACATGGAGCGTATGTTTTGGCAATCTCATCGCTTTTCGAAGCATGTGCAAGCCATTTGTTTTGAAGTATCTATCGGCAAGTTGTTGGGAATTTGAGCAATTTCATATGGAAATTCTTGGTAAATTAAGTAATTTTGCAGTCAACGAAATGTCAGTTGGATGGACGTATATAATGTTTTATTAAATGAGCTGATGATATGGCAGCGCCTGCTTACATACAAACTTTAGCTATCGAAATGGAAAACGTCATCTGTTTTTAGAAGAAGGTTATTTCACGCGTCACTTAACGACTAACAGTCTTAAGTTGGTATTCAAATTTATTAACTGCTACAAAAATTTTGCTTTTGACGATCATTGTACATGGAAAGCTTTTTTCCTTATCACAACTAACACCGTCGGGGCCTCTATTATGTCATCATTATATGCCATCGGAAATGAGTATGTTCTCAGAAGTTATTCAGCTTTAAAACTATGCTGCTTCAATTTTATAAAACTGCAGCTACGACTTCAACTTCAATTACAAATCTCCACTGAGTTTTCTGTTGAAATCACATGTAACAACAAATACAAAAACAACTGCAATTGCAACTACAGCTACAGCCACAACTACAACTTCCGCCACAAGTTAAACCAGGGCTAAACTTCGGTCGCAACTACTACTACTCAAACTTAAATTAAAATTGCATCAACAACTACATCTACAACCAGTGATTTCAATTACAAGATATATCTTTTCTTTCAAGATTTGTGAGCTTTAAAATTTGTACAAGATTTTTTACCTGAAATTCATCAAATTTCAAAATTATTGGTTTTCTAAACAAATTAAAACAACTTTTTTAATTGAATAAAAATATTTTTTATCAATTCCATTATTATGCTGAATGTGAATCGAACAGAGCCCATGCACAACTTTTGTTTTAGTAACATTTCCATTAACTCTAAAGTAAGAATATTATTTGATGAAAAAGCTGATGATTTGCACAAATGCTTTAAAAGTAAAAACCTAAAAACAGCGGACAGGAACTTCGCTTTTTATCGCTTTCACGTTCCTCTGCAAATGTTGAAATAATATTTTCTGCTTTAAATTTAAATAAAACAAAAATTCGTAATCGTTGGAGTACGCATTTAGAATATACCTATCAAAAATGAAACAGTTGATATTTTAAACTTTACAAAGGATTTATTGCGCGAAATTCTAAGTCATAAATAAATATGTTTCAAATTCCAAGAAGCAATAACATTTATTTATCGATATTTGTATGTAAGTATAGGTAGGTATCGTATAGGTAAATATCGTTACCTAGAAATTTAAGTTTTATAGCACTAAAGCCCGTATGACACGACATTTTTTTTTGGCATTTTTCAGACTTTTAAAATGAAACTAGAGCAGCACGAAAAATTACTACGCAAATTTCCGATAGGAGTGAGTGCGTACACACATCCTAGTTAATGTAGAGATGTCAAAAAAAATTCATTGAAAATGTATTTAATTTACATTTTTAAGCTGCTGGCAGCTTTTTTTTACATTTCCACATTAAATGGTATTTGCCTCCCGCAGTGATCCTAGATTGGGGGAAAGTCGGCAATATTGTCGATTTTTTCTAACAAAAGGGGATTTTTTTGGTGGAAAACAATATAGTTCCTATTAGTTTTTTGTTTGCTTAGTTAAAAGATATTTAAATAAAACATAAACTGATAAAATATTTTTTTTTGTTTTTGAGAACAAAAAAAAAAATATTTTTGTAAAAGGAGAACAAATATCGTTTTGGTGTTAAAAAGGTGGAATTTTTTTCTTTAATCTGGGATCCCTGGCCTCCCGTCAACTTGAAGTATGTGGTTATAAATTTCTTTGAAAATTTGTGGCTGCTTTGCAAAACAATTGTTACCCCTTTCATAATACACATTTTGTCTCTTTTACGCACGAAGCTGACATTAAAACATGATTCAATGTGATAAACATGAGGCAAAAATGAGAGAAAAATTTAGTGTCATACGGGCTTTAATAATTGCGTTTTATATGTCCTTCTATTTATATTTTGAGAAAATCTTTAAAAAAAATATTTTCTCTTTCGGAAAAACAAGATTTTCAAATTTTTCATCTTGGAACACTGTCTACAACAGGAACTTCAACGACAACTAACTACTATAGCTAACTACAATCAAACTACAACCACAACCATAACCATAACTGTAACTACAAATACAGCTACAGCAAACAACTACAACTGTAACTACAACTATAACTACAACTAAAACTACAACTTCGGCTGCACCTACAACTACAACCACAACCATAACTGTAACTACAACTACAAATACAACTACAACTGCAACTGCTACAATAACGACTACAATTTCAGATACAATTACAATTACTACAACAACAACAACTACGAATTGACTGCCGCTGAAAAATGTGTTGCAACTTCCATAATCAAACCTCTACGAAAAACCGCAGCTTCCCTTTTCAACTTCCTTTAATCGTACGTAATCATCGGAAGCATACTTTCCATTCATCCTTACACATTTATCGATATTTTTATATAGATACATTAACTGATTTAGGGGCTTTTAGTTGTCGGCACCATGATGGCACTTGCATTGAATAGGAACGAGATGCATTCATTCTTATCGGTATGGACTTCGGCGCGCTATACAAATTAAATCGCTTGAGAATTGCTATCCGAGTGAACCTTATCAGTGGCATTTTTTCCCTTTTTCCGTGATGCAATGACGGAAATTCCTATTAACGCGATGACAAATGTGCTGAAAGAACTATAGCTAAGAAGTGGAAAAGCCGCACTCAGTCTATATCGAAAGGGAAAACTGAAAAGACTTCCATATCTGCCATGACTGCAAACAACCTTAGTTGCATGTAAAATTCGACCTTTCAACCTCTATTTCAAATTCAATTGTCCACCATATCACAGCAATTGTAAGAAACACTCCATCCCGATAACGGGCTAATTTAATCTAGACGATAATTTGCTTTGAACACCATTTCGACCTTCTAGTTAACCGGATAGCGTTTCATTTAACTGCTTGACAATATAAACACCACAACATACTGGCATGACAATTTGGTGACTACATCCAATCGCCCATACACGTACTTCACACAAAACCGGGGGATGACTTCATCCCCATCGAGTTGAAGTAATGAACCGTTTAACTCACAACTTCAACCTCAATATATATATCTTTCATATTCAGTTTGCCATTTCAATTTACATAAACAAGTATTTCCTATTTGCGCCATGTTTTACAACAATTAACGACCCGAGTCAACTACAGCTACCTATATGCATAATGATTGTTGCAAAATGAAAGGAATATTCAAAAACAAGCACCAGCAACAACATAAAAGCGAAATAAATGAAAAAGTCTAAAATTAAATGTTTACGCTGCTCGCGTTTACGTGTTTTCTGTTCTAAATTTCTAATTTCGTACACACGCTCTCGAACACGGGGGTAGGTATAGGTAGTGTGTACCTAATCAAAAGCTTTTTTGGTCAATCAGCGCAACGTTTGTGCCAATTTGTGCAGTCGAAAAATAAACAAAATCATATACCGCCAGCATCACTCTGTTCACTCTATTGTGGTGATGCAATGAGATTGTTTCAAATAGACTTGACTTAACCAATTTACCAGTTATTTCTAGAAATCAACACCACGCCAGAGACGGTTGGTCGAGAGACAGAACACCAACGAGTGGGCGACTGTTTGACAGATCTCATTGATCGTTATTAAAATTGTTTTCTACTGAAGCCAGTGCAGATTTAATTAGGGATTTTTGTTTCGATCTTTCTCTGTGAAATAATAATTTTAAGGAATTATGTCATAGGGGTTTGTTTGAAGTTCTTTTAGATACTGGCCTTACGCACCTTGAATTTGCTGCGCATGTTTTTGTTGCTATTTATTTTTTTTATGAATGTGGGCGTTCATCCATCACCATCGCCCCGGTCGTCAATTAGATAAAATGGGCGTTGGTTCTGCAGATTTGTTCCATATTGTACAAATGAAAACATGACATTGAGATGTGAACGAAAATTAAGGGCATGACTGGGACAGTTGATATTATGAGCTTCTGATGTTTTTCACTTTTGTTACGCTTGCGACCAATGTTTCCTTTCCTCTTGTGCAAATTGACCCAAAATTTAAATGAAATCATTTTATCTTTACATGAGCCTAGCTACATGTCATTTCTGTGAACGCGAAGCAGACAGGTGGACTTTGTGTTGGAATGGTCTTAGAATTCTGAAATCGACAACTTTCGCAAGCGACCTAGAGGCGCCCTATTAACTCAGATAGGCTGGACCAGGTTGGTATTTCCAATGTCAAAACCGCATAGGAAAGAGCGTTATAAAAGGGTTCTAGAAACTTGATGAGATCGCGTCAAAAATAGTATCAAAAGTCAGTCAGAAATGCCGTGAAAAACGAGTCCAAAAGCTCATAAAAACTAAGTAAAAGAAGGTCTAAAGAAATATTTTAAAAAAAGATCTGAAAACTTGTTGAAAACGAGTAGAAAAACGCAATTAAAATGACTTAAATGTTTAGGAAGTATCAGAAAAATCATCAAAATGGGTCCAAAAACACTTCGAAAAGAGTGTCAGAAAACAGGTCTAAAAACATGTTGAAAACTAGTCGAAAAACCCAATTAAAACGTCTTCGATGTTAAGGAAGCATCAAAAAAATCATCAAAATCGGTCCAAAAACACTTCGAAAAGAGTGTCAGAAAAGGGGTCTGAAAACATGTTGAAAACGAGTCCAAAAACGCAGTTAGATAGATAGATAGATAGATAGAGGGAGGTGGAATCTGGTTGCCATATCACTGCGGCCACGAGTGGGCCTATTGTGATTTCCTCCAATTAAAGCTCGCTCATGATACCGGACTTAGTTATGAATCCTAGTAGATCTTTGAGTGCGCTGTCAGTTATGTCCTCTGCCCCAAGGTAAGGTTTACCTAGGTGGTGTTGACGTAATCTGACTAGACATTCACAGTGACACAGTATGTGTTCTGCTGATTCTTCGTCTTCGTTGCATAGTCTGCAAGTGTTGTTTTGTATTATTCCCATAGTCATGAGGTGTTTTTTGACTTGGCAGTGCCCAGTGAGGAACCCTGTGACTGTACGAATCTGACTCCTTGTTAGGTTTAGGAGTTGTTTAGTTCTTGAAGGGGAAGTAGTTGGCATGAACATTTTAGCTTGTCTGTTACCTTCAGTGTTTGTCCAGTAATGGTTCGCTTTGTTTTTCAGCCAGGTTTTAATGTGGAATTTAGCGGTGCTAAGAGGTAATCCACAAAATGGTCTTGGCATCATAAAGGTAGATGCCGATCCTTTCCTGGCTAGTATGTCTGCTATTTCATTGCCCACATATCCGCTATGTCCTGGCACCCAAATGAGGTGAACTCTGTTTGTGCTGGCTAGCGATGTGAGCAATTGTAGGCAATCCCATACTAGCTTTGGTGTGATTTCATAGCTATTGATAGCTAGTAGTGCAGCTTTGCTATCAGAGAGAATATATATGTTCTTGTTTGTTATGGATTTTTTTAAATTTTCTCTGAGACATAGTTCTATTGCAAAGATTTCTGCCTGGAATACGGAATTGCATTTGTCCATGCTTTTGTGGATGAATGTTTTTGTGTCAACCCCGTATACTCCAGCTCCAACACCTTCATCTGTTTTCGATCCATCTGTGTACCATACATGAGAATCTTTGGCAAATGTGGGTTTATTCTGTTCCCAGTTCTGTCGATTTGGGAATGAGACTTTGAAGTTTCGGCTGAAGTTGAATTTAGGTAGACAGTTGTCTACTATGGTAATTCCAAGTATTTCATCTTTTTTCAGTTCCATAACGATATCTGGATGGATGAGCTTGGAGTTTTCGGTGTTTTCAGATATGAGCATGAAGGCATACGTCATGGCTTCTTTCTGTATCTGGAGGTGGAGGGGTGGAAGATTTAGGATAACTTCCAACGCTGCAGTGGGAGTTGTTCTCATTGCGCTCGTAGTGCACACACAAGCTAGTCTTTGGAGTTTATTGAGCTTGACTTGTGTTGACTTTTGTTTAGTTTTTTGCCACCATACTGGAGCTGCATATGTGACAATTGGTCTTGTTATGGCTGTGTACAGCCATAGCATGATTTTCGGGTTTATACCCCAGCTTTTACCAATCAGACTTCTGCTGGTCCACAGGGAGATCCTGGCTTTGTCTATGGTTTTCATGAGGTGAGAGTTCCAAGTGAGTTTTTCGTCCAGGGTTACACCTAGGTATTTGACTTCTTTTGAGAACTCTATTGTTTCACCAAGAAGGGTCGGTTTTCTTAGCTTTCCTCGGTTTCGTCTTTTTGTGAAAGCAACTATGGTGCTTTTTTTGGGATTTACAGTTAGACCAACTTTTTTGCACCAGTCAGTGACTAGGTTAAGGGCCCTCTGCAGGAGTTCCGAGATTGTGTCTTCGAAATTTCCTCTGATTAGGATTGCAATGTCATCTGCATATCCTTGGACATAGAAACCATTGTTACTGAGTAAGTTCAAGAGTTCATTCACTACGATGGACCATAGCAGGGGGGATAGAACACCGCCCTGTGGGCAACCTTTCGCAGCAGTGACTCTGATACTGTCATTGCCTAATGTAGCGTTTATGTTTCTACTGTTAAGCATGTTCTTTATCCAGTTACATGTTGTACTATCTACACCTGTGTTAAGGATGCATCTGTCTATTTGGGCATGTTCGGTATTATCAAAAGCTCCTTCGATGTCAAGGAAGCAGCCCACAGCAATCTCTTTGCTCTCGAGTGAGTTCTCTATTTTTGTGGTGAGTTCTTGAAGAGCATTTGTTGTAGATTTACCTGGTTGATAGGCATATTGGTTTTTGTGTAATGGATTTATGTAGAGTGGTCCATCCCTTATGTGCCTATCAATAATTTTTTCCATTGTTTTAAGGAAAAAGGAGGTGAGGCTAATGGGTCGGTAAGATTTCGGCAAATCGTTTGGTCTACGACCTGCCTTTGGTATAAACTTAACCGTAACCTCCCTCCAACTTTTTGGTATATAACCCCATGCGTGGCTTACTCTAAATATATTTATGAGAAGCGGGGTTATTTGTGCGCTGCCTCTTTGGAGGAGTGCTGGGAATATTCCATCATTTCCGGGGGATTTAAATGGACTAAATGAATTGATGGCCCATTTTATTTTGTCTTCATGAAAGATTTCTTTTGACATTTTCCAGTCCAGTCTTGTTGGTCTGTTGTTTCTAACATGAAGACTATGATTGGGTGAGTCTGGTGTCGTAGTGGAGTTTGGGAAGTGGGTTTCGGCCAAGAGCTTTAGCGTCTGTATGCCGTTTTCCGTATATATCCCATTCTGATTTTTCATCAATCCAATTTGATTAGTGTGCTGTTTTGATAGAATTCTGTGGATACGAGCACTGCTTCGAGTATCAGATAGATCTTGGCAGAACTTTTTCCATGATTCTCTTTTAGCTCTTCTAATTTCTAGGTTATACTGTGTGAGTGTCTCAGAGTATAGAGCCCATTCTCCATTGCGTTTCGCTCTGTTAAAGAGTAATCTCGTGGCTTTTCTTAGCTTGGCGAGTTTATTATTCCACCAGGGAGTTGAGCGATTGCCTGATTTTTCTTTCTCTGGGCAAGCTTGATGATAGGCGGATTTGATAGCAACATTGAGATTTTCGCAGCCAAGTTCTAGGCTGTTAATATCTCTGATGTTTTTGTTGCAGTTTTTAGTAGAATCCATGAGTTCTAGGCTATAAGTGTCCCAATCTGTGGATCTTGGCTGCCTATAGAGTTCATAAATTTGGGAATCCGATTGGACGTCAAAGCAGATTTGACGATGGTCTGACATCGATGTTTCAGTAGAAACATGCCAGTCCCTAATAAAGTTTTTTATAAATGGGGTGCATAGGGTGAGGTCAAGAACTTCTTCCCTAATTCTGTTTATAAAAGTAGGGCTATTCCCATAATTTACTACTTCAAGATTGTTTTTATAGATAAATTCTAAGAGTGACTCACCTCTTTTATTTATGTTTGAACTACCCCAGTTTGTATGGTGGGCATTAGCATCGCAACCAATTATCAGCTGGAGTCTTCTTCTGCCACAGTAGTTCATAAGTCCTTGCAGTGGTAGGAATTCCAGGTCAGGGGAGTCGCCTGCCAGGTAAGCTGAGCATATGACTGCTTCTGTCTTACCCCTTTCAGTGGATAGCTCAACTATTGCCGCTGCCATGTCTTTGTTTGTGTGTTCTGGAATTGGAATAGTTTTTATATTTTGTTTTATCATAATAAAACGCAGTTAAAACGACTCGAGTGTTAAGGTCTCAAGGCGACTTTGGTTGTACTCAAAAACTAAAGCCGTTAAAGTTATTTATACAAATTTACGTCGATACTAAGTTACAACAATTTCCAATATGATACCATGAAAAACTGTCCTTAAAAACATTCTTTTGTAGAAACTTCTTTATTAACCTCGTTCTTATGTCAGCACTCAAATTCCATTGCCTTCACAACATACCTGGTGTTTGTAACTTTTATCACCTTGTTAACACAACCTACCGTAGCCATTGATCAGAAAATCGTGACCCAAAAACAATGGCGACACATTATAAGAATTTATATCCAGACCCTTGTGCGAAATTTGCGTTTTCTTGTTGTCGATAATGAGTTCCGAATTCAAACAGATACCGTCAACTTCATTTGCAACTTCAAGGTTGTTGGAGTTTCTACCTCAATAGTTGTTTCCACTGGGACATGCTGACTTTTGTGTTAGTTTAATTAATGATCACATCCAACACGACGGATTACGTCGAAAAAACCAAAATCTCTATGCTCAACTAAGTAATGCCACGAACTCTGCTATCGCATTAGCGAATCGAAAATGTAATAAACATCCACAACCACATAGCTATCTGCATTGTATCTGTAGGTACAAACAAAAATAAATAAATTCAAAATGACAAGAGGAAAAAAATCAACAACGCATTGTTTGTACGTGCGGTGCATTAACCTATTGTCTCAGAGACTATCCGTATAGTGTTCGGCATCGACGGAGACGACGCTTCAGGTAAATGTGTCGCGTTTTGTCGGAGGAAATTCAACGCGAAGAGGAAAAAACAATAAACCGCCTGACATTGCCGAGATTTGTGTGCTTAATTTTATTTGATTCGTATGCTCTGTGCAGCGGGTAAAAGTGGGTCACGATAAATCTCTTACGAAAAGTATCTTTTCAAACTTTACACCATCGGGCAGTTCGACACACATCAGACATTGTTTCCCAAGAATGCATTCCGTTTGTAAGATGTTTAGAGAAACGAGAATTCATTTGTTTATTTACTTTACTGCAATTTAAAAAATTCACATTTTAGAACCGATCTTTTGCATAGACCGTGCCGGAAGACGTTCTACGTCGTATCGTGAGTAGAAGAACGTCAACAAACCGGATAAAACTGGGCGTCATTTAATCATAGTCCAATGGACATTCCCAACTGACATCTCCATCGGGTAAACAAGTTTCTATAGGCAAACCTTTAGAATTGTCCCAGATGCCCAAGTGTCCTGCAATAATAATTTGCAACATTTCATACATTTTCTCCAGCAACCTGTCTTCTTCCACCACTTTGTGAATTGCGAGCCACCTAGTCAATAATTTAACTTTATCGAGCGTGGTTCACTTAGACAATCTTCGCTGGATCGCCTCCATTTTCACATTCCTGCAGCGGATTGCTTGATCTTCCTCCTTTCGGCGTAAGCCAACAGAGAAATCTGATCAATAAAAAGCTTCTGCCCATCGAAATGAAATTTAATTAGCATTAGTATCGGAAAGCTGTTAATTAATCTGAGTACACCTTCACAACACGACACCGACACGACGATGGTGCATCTCATACGAAAGGTGTTCTCGTTTGTCGATTGAATAAATTGAGCACAAACCCTAATGACATCACCACACACCACCGAGTATATCTATGTATCTCGCAGATGCGTGTACACAACTCAACCCAGCCTATCTCATTTATTCATGGTCATATGGGCTATAAAATATATTTGAAACGATGCCGTGAGAATCTGGTTGAGCTGGTTCTTGGCCTGCCTTCCATATGACTTTACTATCATGACTAAAAATAAAAATAAAAATAAAATAGACACAAAAACACACAGGCACCAAAACGATACAATCGGTCAGATGTTAATATTATTTATTTTGCAAAATTTGTAGGACCCCCTTGTGTGCCAAAAATACTGCAAGATCCTCACTGATGTGTGCGATACGAGTCTCTTCTAAATCTAGGTGTAGGTCTCTTTTGGCAGGTGACAGATGAAAATATTGTCGCCGGAAAGTGGAACAACATTATTAATTATTCTTACATTGGTTGGTTGGTTGGTCTAATTTTTCTTATGCGTTATTGTAGTAAAATTAATCATCCGCCAGAATGACAGTAGTTGTACTTTGAGTGGTATAGAAGTCCCATAAATTTAATGTTCGATTTAATGGATTTTCATTTTAGCCAGCATTTTTCTGCCAATTAAATATGCAAAGAGTGTAGCAATAAATGGGATGAAGCGCCATTTCGAATAGTTGAGTTGATGGCTGAGGGACTTGCTTATTTTTTTTAATTATTAAAAAGTAAGAGTGAACCAAGCCTCAGAGACTAGAATAATAAACAGCATGAGTGGATTTAAATTGATTGAGTTGACGCGATATGACATGGAAGTCGACTTCTATTATATTGTGTCATAAATAATAATAATCTGTATAACTCCGATGTGTCGGAGTAAAAATTAAAATTCAATTTGTACTTGTGATGTTTACTGCTGCTGTAAATAGAAAACAATCAAGCTCATCAGAAGAAGCGAAGATCTTGTTTGTTTGTTTTACCTACTCTCGTCGCAGGAAAACGCTTCGACGGACTTCAATTACATCCAAGTGGTATGTGGCAGCGGTATAAGATTAGGATTTATTGACCTGAATATTGATTCGTAAGTCGAATTAAATATTCATAAATTGGTGCCGACACAAGCGCGCCTAATTTATATGTAAATCCTTTGTTGGTTTACCTTTGGTCGTTAGCCTGAGACTCTAGATTTACTGGGAGACTTTAATCCGATCTTTTGGGCGGTAGTACAATAGCCTGTGAGATATTTGTCAATATTGCCATAATGGAACTTGTTTTTCTTCTTTTTTCATACAACCAAATTACTATCAAATTTTAAATGGTTGCCTATTAAACTGTCCGTTCTCGAGTAAGGCGAATTGCTGTGAATGCTTTTTATGTTTTCCAGTTTAGTAATTAAGTCACAATCATTTTGTGAAATGTTCTCGTATGCGAATAAAATAAGGCAGAATCGTTTTCTTTTCTCGTTCACAGTAAAAAAAAATGTATAACAGAGCTCAAAGTATATTGAAAACGATGGCTGTCATTTGACTAGGAATAAAAATTAAACGTAAACAGTATTCATATGTTTTTTTTTATATTTATTTTCCTCCGCATATTGTGAAATTTCCCTTAATTCCGCCACAATAATAGTTTTAAAAATCCGACTCCCTACATAGCCAGTTTTTGAGACCATGATTTTTGAAGAGGAGCCTTAAAGTATTTATTTCTTTGATATAGCCGTACATAATACTATCACGATGAAGCAGCTATTAGGGTGACTATAAAAAAATTGGACCGGCAATACACTCTTCGTCGAAAATAGCAGAGACGTTGTAATATACGTATAATTGCATTCGAAACAAAATGTCAAAATGTATGGCATTGTACTAAATCAGAACTTTTTTTTTCTCCAACATATCATAATTTATGTGCATTTAAATATCCAGAAAATGGTAAATTTCCCAAGACATACTAACACTGATACTTTTACACTTTTTTATGATTTAGGTATGGTCTCTTCTTTTGCATATTCGCATTCCCGAACAGCTATCATACATGGTTAGCTGTCAGATATGGTTTGATAGGAATTTTATTAAGATGATCGTTCAAGTTGAGACTAAGTTCATTGAATATGATCTGGATCAAGCTATGAACAATAGAAGAAACGCAAGCTGCAATTTATTGTAACTCAACACAAAAAACGAGCTTTTATTCCACACTTTAGGTTGTGATATGAACTAAAAAAAATGCTATTAAGAAAAAATTAAGTAAATCGGTGGTTTCAGTCGTTTTTTAAGGTATGCAAGGAGATTTCTTAGGGCATTTTCAGAGTCGGACTAGAAATATGACAAAAATAGCTTAAATTTGAGCAACAATCTCATCTTACAACTATCTAAACGAAATTCTTTGCCCACAAATTTATAAGAGTTGGTCTGACTAAAGCGGTCATCTTACTTCGACTGAATATATTCAGTTAGCTCGGGTATATTCTTTCAGGTTAACAATCTTCTTGCTGTCGTTGTCTGCCTGATATCATGATGGAAACAGGTGATATATTTTGACGACGAAAACGTCAATCAGTGGCGAAACAAACCCAGCCCCTCTAATTTAAATTTCCCTAAAGGGAAGTTCTGTCAAATTGATTTAAAATATTAAGCTAAGTCGAAGAAATTTGTTCTTTTCTTGAAGAAGTAATCCGCCGTTTCAGAGTGTCTTGGAGATGACTATGCTGTTGTGGGCAGAGAGTTTTTTGGGAGATACGAAACTTTATTCGTGCAAGAAACTAGTCTCGGATGTTTTTTTTTTTTTTTTTTTTTTTTTTTTTTTTTTTTTTGTCGGAGGTTGTTACTATCCGATGGAGCACTCAGACACAACTACTGGTCCATTGAGGAGAGGACGACGATACAGCGGAACACTTCCTCTGTAATTGTCCAAAACGGACACCTTACATTACTGTACTTAGTTTTCCCGTCTTTCGAAGAAAGATTAGAAGGAGCTTCAGTGATGAAGAGCTTAGATGTTCGGCACTCACCACATCAGCCCCAAAGATCCGCCATCTGTTGCGAGCAAAGGCAGGACAATTACAGAGGAAGTGTTCCGCTGTATCGTCGTCCTCTCCACACGCAGGACAGATGGTGGTATCGCTCAAGCCCAGCACATTCAAATGTTTGGCAAAAGCTTGGTGGCCCGAAAGGACACCCACAAGCAGTCTGCAGTCAATTCTCCTGAGAGACAGAAGGAAAGACGCAGACCTTTTACAGATGTCCGGACGCAGTCGTTTGGCCTGTCTACACCCCGCACAGTCACGCCACCGACGCTCGTGTTCACGAGAAACCCAAGTATCAATGGATGACCTAACTGCAGATGCGGACAGACCCAACGCCGGCTCAGGTCCTGAGAGAGCTTCTTCTGATCCCAGCCTGGCAAGCTCATCAGCGATCTCATTTCCATGGATGCCAGTGTGACCTGGGACCCAAACAAGATTCACTGTGTTTAGCCTACCGACTAGGTTCAGAGATAGCTTGAGTTCAAGCACTAATTTAGACGAGGTAAGAGGGTTGAGCAGTGCTTTTAATGCAGCTTGGCTGTCGCTGCAAACGCATATGCTTCTAGCCCTCCACCTGTTTGTCACAATATAGCGCATGGCCATGAGGATAGCGAAAATCTCCGCTTGGAAGACAGACGCATAGTTACCTAATGGGTAGTGTAGTCTAATGTTCTCGCTTTCCACAAAGACCCCAGAACCAGATCCTTGTTCGGTCCTGGAGCCGTCCGTGAATATACGATGGCATTCTTTTCCTGGCTCAGAGTCTGGCCGAAGCCATTCCGTCGCCTGAGGAAAGTTGACTTGGTAGTTTTGTCGCAGTAGGATTTCTGGTGTCATTGCGTCAGAGGGCATATCCATAAGACAGGAGTCAAAGGATAATTCTCGCACAAGTTCTTCAAAACTCCAATGCGCGTGGTACCAAAAACCACCTCTCTTTAATCGAGCGATGGTTTTCAGCGTACACCCCATGATAAAAATATCAAGAGGGGGGAGGTTCATCATAGCATCTAGAGCAGAGCCCGGAGTGCTAGGGAAGGCCCCTGTGCATCCAAGACAGACCGTTCTTTGAAGTTTGGCAAAAGAGGCAGTAACACGTTTCCGCGAAAGCCTGTTCCACCATACAACCGATGCATATGAGAGAAGTGGTCTTACCATTGCCGTATAGATCCAAAGGACCCTTTTAGGAGATAAGCCCCATGTCTTGCCAAAAGCGCCTTTGTACTTCCAGAAAGTTGACAGTGCTTTATCGGTTTTTGATTCAACATGCTTGGACCAAAGAAGCTTACTATCGAGGATTACTCCCAGATATTTGACTTCATTGGAGATCGGGATAGTGACGCCTTTTAGCACAAGCTGAGTCAGACCAGTGACATTCCTCCTTCTCGTGAAGAGAACAACCGTAGTTTTAAGAGGATTCACTGAAAGCCCATTACTTGCGCACCAATCATCGATTAAGCCCAAGGATCTCTGCGCCTGAGAGCAGACAGTCCCTAGGTCAGAACCGACAGACAGAACGGCGACATCATCCGCGTAGGCCTGTGTGTAGGTTCCAGGAAGATTGAGAGCCGTTAGCAGAGAGTCAACTACCATACACCATAAAAGGGGAGACAGAACACCACCTTGAGGGCAGCCCCTGTTTACCCCTGTCATGACACATTTGCCACAGTCCGCCTCGGCAATCAGCGTCCTGTTCATTAGCATTGCTTTAATCCACAACACCAATGTTTCATCTACACCATGATGTCTGGCTGCATTGCACATACTATCAAAAGTCGCATTGTCAAAAGCACCCTCAATATCGACGAAGATACCCAACGCGTACTCCTTCCGATCAAGAGCACTCTCGATCCTCCCAACGAGGTTCTGGAGCGCAGTTTCACAGGATTTTCCACGCTGATAGGCATGTTGCATCGCTGAAAGAGGATGCGATCGAAGAGCAACTTTTCGCACGTGCAGCTCAACCAGTCTCTCCAAGCTTTTCAGCAAGAAGGAGGACAGACTTATGGGTCTGAAGCTCTTGGCGAGAGTGTAGTCAGTCTTACCTAACTTTGGTATAAACACGACTTTAACCATACGCCAAGGAGAAGGTATGTAGGCCAGGGCCAAGCTGGCGGTGAAAATTCTTTTCATCAGCTGGCATCAGCTGGCTACAACCATGTTTCAGCATAGCCGGAAAAATTCCATCCGGACCCGCTGACTTGAAAGCCTCAAACGATGCAATTGCATATCTGATAGCTTCGTCCGTCACCACTCCGGACGCAATATACCAGCTACGCCGCGTGGTGTTAGTCAGTTCCGAAGCGGCCACCGTTGCCGGTACCACTGAAGAACGCGTAGTGACCTGATTTCCCGGGAAGTGAGTCTCCAGCAGGAGACTAAAAGTCTCCGCCTTTGTCTCAGTGTAGGTACCATCAGATTTTTGGAGCGATTCCAGCTTACTTGGTCTGTCCCTTTTGAGGACTTTAACAAGCCTGCTGGTTGCACTTAGTGATACGACCTCCTCACAAAATTTCCTATAAGAGTCGTTCTTCGATTTACGAATCAGTCTCTTAAATTCTTTTTGCTTCGATCGATACAGATTCCAGTCTTCTTCTAAGTTGGTCTTTAAAGACCGATTTAGGAGCTTCCTGGTTTCTTTACGGATACACTGCAGTTCGGTATTCCACCAAGGTACCGGTTTTCTACAGGAGTTTTTTGTAACTGGACACGCTAATTCAAAACAACGGGTAATGACGCCGCTCAGATCCTGAGCAGACCTCTCCACCTCCTGTATTGATCTAAGTTTGGGTGGAGCTTTGACAGAATTGCCAAGTTCCTCCTCAAACCGGGCCCAATTTGTTTTTCTCGGATTTCTCCTCTCTTGCAAAGGTGAAACTTCACAGTAGATTTGAAATTCGATGTATCTATGGTCTGACAGAGTGCTATCTGGCGATACCCTCCAATTTGTGATAGTCTTGGAATGCCTGTTGGACAGGGTAACATCGATTACCTGCTGTCTCCTGGCTGTAACAAATGTAGGTCTACAACCCAGTCTCGGATGTACAACTGAATAAAATCAGGAGCCAAGGCAGTGGAAGCACCTATCTCTTTGACATAGGAGGCTCTCGACATATTTTGGTTTCGGGGATCTTCCATGAACTCACCAGAGAATTTATGCAAAAGTCACTGCTTATTAGGCAGCGCTATGTGCAAGGTCTTTAAATTAAAAATAGTTTACATTTTTGAATGCTAATGCTCCGATTCTGCTTCATATTTACACGATATCTCGAAAACCATAACATCGAAAGCAAAAATCTTAGGGAAAAAAATCTCGATCAGTACCTAGAAATCAATCCTCTAAGGAAGCTTCTCGAATGCACTTCGAATCACAAGCTTTACCGAAGGAATTCACTTTCCACACAAATCTTCTAACACATTTTCAGGCGTCTTATAAATTTCTTAACGAAACTTAATTTCATATCCCTTTATAAAGCCTGTGTGTATGCTTCGCAAAGGACGTACAGAAGTTATTTTGGAAACAATTGCTTCGACATCGGTCTACTTCGGTTAGCAAACATTATAGAGCCTCTATCGAAACGGTTGCCAACAGAAATTACAAATTTAAACATTACCGAAGTCAAATTGTTACTTGGGATATGTGCACAGTTTTTTCAAATCCATGCGAAAAATGCATTCAAAGTAACACAATTTTTTTATTTCAAATAAAGAAAATATGTTCGGATTCAAATTCAATAATAAAAAAAATACCGGACAACATTTTTACTCTCAAGATTTTTTCGAGATTTTTGTTCTTTCGAGATTTTATACTATTCGAGACTTTGACATTCGTTTTTAAAAAAGGAAAATATTTTACAGATTCTAATCATTCGCAATTTCTGTAGCTCAATTTATCGTCAGGATACCCACCGATCGTCGAAAACGAAGGCGATGTGATGAGCCTTAGCAAAGCAACAGAACTCAGAACCAATTTTTACTATTGGCTTTACCACGACTCTTCAAGTTCTTGACGGCTTTGGTTATAACAGCGGTTAACGATTTTCCGGCGTACGCAACAATTGTCGTACAAGCCACACTACAAGACCAATTATGGCTTTATTGCGTGAGAAATTTTCTGGTGGCGTAATTCCACCAAAATCATGCGATTTGACACCGTTAGATTTTTTTCTGTGGGATTACGCAAAAGACCGAGCTTACGCCAATAATCCCCAAACTCTAGACACATTAAAATCCACCAATACTCAAGTTAGATATGGCCGATATACCGCCCGAAATGTGCGAAAAAGTTTTCAAAAATTGCCTCAAAAGAATCGCATGCGTCTACGACCCACAATCGAGTTGCTAACTAATAGGAGTGCGTAACTGAATGTTTCGCTAAGGCCTGTGGTATTTATAAAGGTTCGGATTTCGAACACCGCCCTCTTACAACGAGGCCTTCCTGTTCAGTCTCTCTTAATATTTACTATGCTAGAAGGAAGGTCTTAGGTTCAACCCCAAGAAAACACAAGTTACATCGAAGAATTTTTTTCAGTGTGCTTTTCAAAAATTGTCATATGAAAGTTTTTCAATTCACTTCATTGTATGTTAAGAGCGGAAACATTGACTGAAACAGCAAAGTACACATAAACTACCATTTTTTTCCACAACACCAACTATTCTTGGAGAAGACTAAATTAGCACAGCTTGACAGAGAAAAGATTCAGAAAACAATCACTTGCATTATTCGCCAAGAGCACCATCCCATTTATGGCATCAAATTGCAAGCCTCTGATGCTAATTTAATTAAACCGACAATATGCATGTGCATATAGCAAACTTACCGCAGTCCCATATTAATAAAATAAATCCAATGATGGCAGTTCAACACTAAATTAGTTGAAAATGTTTTTTTTTAGTTCTCAATGTTAATTATCCAGCGTACACAGGATGAATGCAGTATGCCCAAATCGAGAGACAGAAATATAAACTTCTGTCGCTTGATTTATAATGTCATGAGTTAAAAGTCGCCAATGGCTTCGGTTGTCTTTATGTCCGTCCAGAATAAACAGGATGACGTAAACATTAAATAAAATTGGAAATGTCGCTAAATGGCAACAACATCCACATCAACGTCAACATCTGGTGAAGGAAGAGGCGTGACTCTATCGAAGAATGCACGATGTTGACACTGATGGTGAATGCGTATACCCAAATTTTGGGGAAACTGTTTTTTTCGCAAGCCAGACATAAGTGCCAGGAAATTCCATTCTTTGGCAGTATGCACACGAGTGCATCTGAAGTAAAACTGACCCAATTCATTCAAATTAGGGCCCCATGTGCATCGCATCCCATCAGAATCCCGCATTAACCGAGGCGATAGTGGATTTCTTTCCACCGTCAATCTCACCACATTACCATCAATTAAAAATTAATCTGATAAAATTAATTCCACCGATATCGCACTGAATAAACTGCACACTTAACGCACTCATTAAGCGCCGAGATAATTAACATAAATGCACATTAATCGAACGGGTATTTTTGCACGGTTGGCAGAGTAAGTCGGCGCCCGAAATAACCTTTCGCTGGATTTACAATTAGTCGCCGCCTTTCCATAATCTCCCGGGTGGGCTATATGGTCGAGATATCCGCACCGCTACACGTTAATTGCCTTCCAAGTCGCAGCGAAAATACACGCTTTCTGATCACAGGTATCAAATTAAATTAAAATGCAAGCATCTGCAATAATTAGCCAATATCTGGATGTGTGCTGTGTGCATATGCATAGCGCTCTTTGGGAAGTCTGCCTATTATTTGGAGTCAAATTTTAATTCGCCATTCTCATGCCGTGGATGGTGACAATAAAACAGAGCAGACATTTGCATTTCTTCCCTCAAGTGCACACCAATTAAGTCGGAACATGGCCAGCAAAAAGATATCTAACATTTTTATCTACAGATTTACCTACCTTAATTGCAGTGACTGGAAATTGGAATTTCCATGTCGGGCGACTGTATTCACTTTGGTGCACAAAATCTGCGCTGCATCGTGTTTTCGGTATGCATATAAGCGGTGTCGTGGTTCGTGCGGTTGTTGTGCGTTCTCCTCTTGAGACTAGTTTTCTGTGAATCGCTTGAAGTGGTGAAGTGGCCAAGTGGCAGCACCGACACTGAACCAGAAACTGCGAGTTTCTGTTGTGCATGTTGAAATGCATCTTCGTCTTGTCACGGAGGGGCTCTTTGGCGTTCTATCTCTGCACTGTATGTACCTACTCTAATGCGTGGCATTTTTTTGCCGCTTACCATAGACACGAAGACATGTTGCAAATGTTCTGCACACAGATACGAATGCGTTCATAAATTTGAATTTTAATTTACCACCATTCACTGTGAGCTTGTAAGGTACGCGTGGCTAGGAATGTAATGACCCATCGCACTTGAGGCACTGACAGTTCTTGGCCGGTTGACTAATGAGGAAGTACAATTCTAAGTACACCTACGCGTATAAAGCTCTATTTCATGTGCAGAATCATCAGCAGAGATTGAAAATTTCAATCGTGAGGAATGTCGGACTTCCATGTGCATAGAAATAAGAGAGTTTTATTTTATTTATTTTATTCTTTATTCCAATGGTTGTTGATTATAACGAGGACCCTCCTACCATGTACCGTTAGGGCATTCACCTACTATGAACTTCACCCATCACCTGCCTTCTCGTAGATAACGATCCAATATAGATTTTCTTTTGGTATATTTCGTTTGTTGCACAGATTTTTATCTGATTTCCTCGTATTGGAGGCCCAAGTTCACTCAGGACTGCAGCGCCATCTTTTTAAGTAACTGATGTCAGTGCTGGACAGGACATGTACAAAAAATGTAAAGTTATTTTTTTATTATTTACTGAGTCGTTCGAGGTGTTTACCCTTGTTGGTGCCTTCTCTCTAAATAGCTTCTCAATCAAGTATCAACTACTCGTATCACAGAAGTAGGTCAGCTTAAGCTGATGTTAAAAATTAACAAAAGTGCAATTAAATTCAGGGGAATACTTGAAATGGAAATATAAACTCATTATTAGTCACTACATACAATTTCCGACCGTGATAAGTGAAATCATGGAAAGGGCCCTGGGTAAGATTAGCGGTTGGGCTACAAGTTGTGGTCTTAGCGTTAACCCAAGTAAAACTGAACTGATGCTTTTCACCACCAAAACCAAAATACCAACCTTCTCACTTCCCCGCTTAAACAACCAAATCCTTCCTTTATCCACCAGCGCTAAATACCTTGGGGTCATGCTTGACCCCAAACTCAACTGGAAGTACAATATCGAACACCGAGTGCGGAAGGCAAGCATAGCTTTCTACACTTGTAGTAAAACTTTCGGCAAGAAGTGGGGACTTCAACCAAAGATGGTTCGCTGGATGTACACAGCGGTGGTACGTCCCATCCTCACCTATGGATCACTGGTATGGTGGCCCGCCTTAAGCAAAGCCTATAACGTCCTTAAATTAAGTAGAGTCCAAAGAACAGCTGGAATTTGAATCACAGGAGCCCTGCGATCAAGTCCGACCGCTGCCCTCAATGTCATTCTCAATTTCCTGCCAGTGGATCTGCATATAAAAAACATTGCAGCATGTAGCGCTGTCAGATTAAAGGAATCTAAGTGTTGGTCCGAAAGGTCTTACGGCCATACCAGCATTCTTTCTTCCCTTCCTGACGGCATAGGTCATATGTCTACGGACTACATAGTACCCAAACACGACTTCCATAAAAACTTCTCTGTTAGATTCCCCTCTAGATTAGAATGGGAGGAGAATGCGGTCGTTAATGAATTCGACATACCTATCTTCACAGATGGTTATCCAAGATGGACTGTGGAGTGGGAGCAGGCATTTTCTCTACAGAATTAAACATCTCAAAAAGTCTTCGCCTACCCAACGTAGCCAGCGTTTTTCAAGCAGAAGTACTTGCAATTAAGGAGGCGTGCAGACTGCTCCACAATATTGCAACACCCAAAAAAAAAATAGGCATCTTCGTCGATAGTCAGGCCGCGATTAAGGCTGTTGGTTCAACTAAGTCAACGTCCAAGCTTGTTGTGGAATGCAGGGAGACACTGACCACACTGAACCAAATTTAGTAGTCATATTGATAAAAAAGCATGTAGATTTGAAGAAACGGTGATCAATATAAGGTCAACAGCTCCTGTCCGTTGTTTTGAAGAAAATTTGTACGGTATAAGAAATATTGTCATTTTGATGAAATGAATAATATTTTTCATTGTGGTGTTAAATCCACAAAAAATTTTCCAATTGAATAATTATTTCGTCAATTTCAACGGAATCCATTCTTCAAGTTAACATAAAATATTCCTTATTTTCAAAAATATTTTTCAAATTGAAAAAAGAAATCTTCATTTTTACGTAAACATTTCTTCAAATTGAAAAAATATCTTCAATTCTACGGATAGTACTCTTTAATTTAATGAACGCTTTTTCAATATAACGTAATCTTTTCTTCAAATTGAAAAAAATCTTCTTGGTCTTTATTCAAGCTGAATAATTTTTCATCAATTCTACGCATCTTTTTCTTCAATATGAAGCATAGTTTTCTTTAAATTAACTATTATTCTTCGGTTTCGTGCTAATTTTTTTTGTCAATCTGACAAATATTTCTTAAATTGAAGAAATTTTTTGTTTTTAATTCCATTATTCAAGCCACATTAGAGAAATAAAATACGAATAAATATTTTCAATCTAAAAATATTTTTTATTAGCTATTTATATTTAAAAGAATTATAATAATAGTAAGATAATTGTAGGTAACAATCATAAATAATTATGAAATTTAAAGCTCACAATACAGATATAAGATATAAATAAATAATTTGTTATTTAAAGTTTTTAAATCAATTTGATAATAATAATAAGAATTAATAATAATAAAGTGATTAAGCTAAGTAAGCCGTTAGCCGGTGGTCGTTCCGCGTAGCACTATCTGAAATAAAAGAAAATCATTAGATATTGCATACATATGTAGGTATATATTGTATTTATTCCTATACGTTACCTAGTACAATACTTGGCCGCGGTCCAATGTGTTTCCGAACAATCAGTCGTTTTTTAATTTATTAATTTAAAAGGTATGGTTTAACACGAACACGATAGGTACTATCCTCACTGCACCACTTCACTTACAAGAATAAAAGCTATCACTTCTAGGACAACAATAAACAAATACATTTTAATAAAACTTCTTCAAATTGATTAATTTTTTGCAATTTGAAGAAAACGTTTTCCTTCAGTTAAAGAAAATTATTCAAGTTGAAGAAAAAATTCCCATCATATAATGATATTTATTCAATTTAAAGATATTACGAACAATTTTTTTTTTAGATTGCAACGGTTTAATGTGTATTTCCCGGAGTGAGGGATAAAGTCGGTCATAACATATTGAAGAAACTTCTTCAAGTTGACCAATTTCGTCAATGTGAAGAACACTTTAAAGCATTTCAACAAATTTATTCAATTTGAAAAAAAGTAAGATGTGGTAATAATACAAATTTGCTGGCAATTTAGGGAAATGTGGAGCTAGATTCAACTAGATAGAGTTTGTAAAACTCAAATTCTGTGAATACTCCGTTCGACAAAAATAGTGGTAGGTACGTGTGCAGAACAGCGATGAGTTTTTAAAACGTGATGTTTTTGCGGTTCTTAAGCACCGATACTGATAGGAGGTGATGTGCATTGGTTGTCTTTATTGTAGGGCGTTTCGCTTATTGTTATTACCTATGGAATAGATATATGTTGGCGGTTAGTCTTCTGAGGGCGAACAGTTTTAGATTTAGCGTAGAACTTCCTGTTAGTCGAACTGTTTTGTAGGTAAAGGGAATAAGTTTAGGCCAAGCTCCATATATAAATGTGATGTTTGAGTCCTGATCTAACCTCCACATTATAGAAAAAGATTAGTCGCTTTTAGTTTTGCTATGAAGGTAATCGTCATTAGTGTATCTTATGCGCATTAATTGCAATCAACATTTCTTTTTATAATATAATGTAATTAAAATAAAAAAATATTTATTACAGAAGTTGAAGAAAAGCTTCTTTTTTTTTTTTGAAAATGGCTTCAATGATATCAACTGATATAAGAATAAGCGATGTATTGTCTTTCTTATAGAATCCCTCTATAATATTCTTCAGTATGTTTTCGCATACAACTATATTTTTTTTTAAAATCTCCACTTTCTCAAAACTGCTCAACTGTTTTAAACTATTTCTAAATTTAAGAACTGTTTGTTTGATTTCTTATAAACCTTGTGTAAAGTCCTACCTACATCTTAAAAAAAACCTAAGAGCTTGTAAAACAAAGTAAGAAATACCATGCTCGATTCTGGCTACGAGTAAGATTTTTATTTGAGCAATCAAAAACATTTGTATTAATTGTAAACTGGTATAAGTGCAAAAAAAATTAAAACGAATTACTAAAACAAAGAAAAAAATAACTTGTGTTTTTGAAAAAAAAAAAAAAAGTCCCCACTCTCCCCTTTTCTTAATTTAAATAAAACAAAATCCGATGCGGGAAAAAGGCTTTTGAAGAAATTTCATTTATCTTGAATATGTACCTAATCTTCAATTAGACGAAATATTTGATGAACAATTGTCAATTTGAATTGTTGAGGATTTTGTCAATATGAAAATAAATTCATTCACTTGAATAATATAATAAATAGTGTAGCATTTGATGAAACTTTACTGATTCTGAATATTTAATTTTCAATATGAAGAAACATTTTATGGAAAATTGTTAATTTGAATAAATGACTCTTCTAAAAATTATCAACAAATTTTTGTCAATATCACATACAGGATACCGGTTTGTTAACGACTTCAGTTTGTCAATATGACAAAATTTCATTGGTTTGAATAAAATATGAAATCGGACAGCAGTTGAAGATATGTTATTTATTTTGAATATTATATCTTCAATAAGACGAAAAATTTGACGAAAAATTGTCGATCCGAATAATAAATTCTTCAAAGATTAACAAAATATTTCCGTCAATATGAATACGCGATTTGGTTCAGTGCAGGGCTTGTCATCGGTTTGATATCACTCTCGTCTGGGTTCCCGGCCATAGGAACATTGAAGGGAACGAGAAAGCCGATGAACTTGCCAGAATTGGCTCAGCTCTGTGCGTGTCTCACGCGGAGGAAGTCTTCCCTCCGCTGGGATATGTAAAGAGAGAAATTCTCCTGCACTTCACCTCATGTGCTGAGACTAGTTGGATGAACCTGACGGACTGTGTCATTTCCAGGAAGATCTGGCCAACCTACGATAATGCCCGAACAAACAACCTATTATCCAGATCGCGTGTAGATGTTGCCAGACTAACGGCAATTAGTACGGGTCATTGGCCTTTAGGAACCCACGCAGCCAAGCTTGACATCCCCCACAATACCCACTGCCGTAGCTGTGATGACACAAGTAAGAGTGAAACAGTGTTCCATTTGTTTTGTGAGTGTCCGGCCCTAGCCAAAACCAGACGCAGTGCACTGGGTCAACCATTTTTTGATGACCTTTTGGCCATCCAAGGCATCCATTTCCACAGGATTATCAAATTTCTCAACTCCACAGGCTGGTTTTGAGCTCTTTTAACTTCCTTCACCTCCTTTTCGTATCAGGTTCCGTTAGTTGTGGTTTCAAAACGGCGCTCAATGCGCTACTTGTGTTTTTCCCTCGTCGGGAAATACAGCCACCTAAACCAACCAACCAACATACAATTTCAAAGTAATGACGTACCTACTTAAGTTGGCTTAAGCTCGATTACTTCCATTAAATCCCACTGCACTACTCCACCTTAGCTCCCCATTGCTAAAATATTATTGACACATTTATTGGGTTTATACAGAGTCAACTGATTTTTTGCACAAACTGTCAAACGAATAAGACAAAAAAAAGTCATATGTTGCGGAACATCTAGATTTCGCTACGACGCCATCTTAGGAGCACATTTGCTGTTAATATAATTCGCGACAAGCTTAATGCTAGGCGTCACCGCATACCATGTTTTCTTTTTAGGGATAGCCTCGATGCAGAGAACAAGTATGTGACTAAAGGTACTATCAGACGGTTTGTGTATTCACAAAATTTTGTGAATAAATTTGTGTATTATGTACACAAACCGACTGAACCACAAATTTGATAGAATCAAATGGGATACACAAACGATTTGTATATCATTTGTGAATAGCATATACAAATCGAATTTGTGTATAAACTCAAATCGTCTGATCGGGTAAACAAATTAATTCATGCTTATTTGCTTACATTTGTGTATCTCATATCATTTTTGTGTTCCGAAAATTGGAACATACACAAATCATCATGCGAATACACAAATGGTTTTGGGAGTTCAGTTGAAAAAAATATAAAATGAGATTTCCTCTACGAGAACTTTGTAAGGGTATTGCATATATCACTAAACTAATTGATGACGATCAAAACACTACACAGCCTGACCTAATCTTTTCTTTGAATTTGAAAAATATACGTAAAGCTTTCCAACCGACCCCTGTTGTCGGCGTCTGTTGACAAAAAGTGTTAAATAATTATTTGGATTGAGAAAGTAGCTTTACACTTCCGGAATAATGGTAGTGATTGTGTTTTGTAGAATGCGAAAAAGAAACTCTAGCCATCGGAAATTTTCGCCAGAGGCCAGAAAGCGCAGCGTCAATATCAGTCGCACAGATGCAGGAATGCTGGTACGCATAACTGTACGGCGTTACCAATTCAAGCAAATGATCGAACTAAGCGCCAGTCACTCCAATAAAAGTCTGATACAATTGCGGCTCTTCCGCTCGCAATTCTAAAAGTAATTTTGAGCAAAAGCCGTCTATCTAGCGGTGGCCAAGATAATTTTTTCTCCAACAAAAAAGCCGCTTGCTCGACGACGTGTTGTTATATTTCGTGTTCCTCTTTGGTAATTAGTAAATACGCGGACAATGTAATTGAAGCATATTTTTTTTAAACACTTATTTTATCGAATTGAAATCATGACTGTATATTTATTTATTTATTTTTTTAATGTCAAAATCAATGCACGACAATAAAAACCATTTCGATATATACGAGTATACATACACAAACTCCATTTGTGAATAAATATACAAACCGTCTGAACCACAAATCTGTATACACGAAATAATTTGTGGATGCCAGATTTGTGTATGGCAATAAGCAAATTAAATTTGTACATTTTTCTCAAAATACACAAACCGTCTGAACCATAAATGTTTGTAGAATACAAAAATGCCATTAGTGTGCGGATTTGTATAGAATTAGTGTATGCAATAACCAAATGAAATTTATGTATATCTACAAACCGTCTGATAGTACCTTAAGAATATTGTTCAACAAAGTTTGATTATTCTGTCAAAATTTGCTCTATCAAAATTTCTTTCTGAAGGTATAGAAACTTAATTCCCCCATCGTCAATTTTACCAACTAGGTTTTGAAAAATAGTCTCAAAGGTATCGTGTATTATAATGACAGAGCGAATGACTTCAAACCATAGCGATGCACAGTAGCTTCTTGATCTTTACGAGCATTTTACCGGAAAAAAGTTTCGACTGGTGAACCAAAAAAATCATTGAAAAAGTTGCCTGATTTGGCTACCAGAATTCCAACTTTAACTAACATTTTTCCGCTTTAAATAGGTACTTTGAATGCGCCCACAGATTTTTTTAGAAAATGAAGTTTGGTCCTAGTTTTAAGAGGCCCACCAACCTACTGGTCGACAAGAGTCCCTATACAGGGCACTTTGAACATCCAAAAGAGGATATAATAATGGCCGAATTGTCTTCATTTGTAAGGGTTACAGGCTAATTTTGTAGCCAAGTTTTATCCATGGAAGACACAGGCTTCTGTCGAATTTGTCATAAGCAACCTATTAAAAAGTTTTCTATTTTCCACCATGTAACTGGTTCAAAATGCTATTGTTTTCGAATGTCTACTGTCAGTTAAAGATGTCTTGCTCAGCCTTGAACTTCGGCCTCTTCCTCTTGGTCTTGTATTTTATTTAGTGCAAATACCGACAAATCAATATATACCGTCCCAGCCTTATAAGGTAAGCGGTAAGGCTACTGCGGTGTTTGACAATATTTTGGGTTTTCCGTTCTTTTTTTTCCCAGTATGTAACTTCATGGTTGAAGTTGTAATCCATCTTAGAGTGATCTTCAAAACTTCTCTCATGAATTTAAAGGTCATTTTAACGAAAATGTTTTCCATAGGTACATTAAGCAAATAAATTCCACCGAGCTTATGTCGAAATGGCAGATTTTCAGTCAAGAGCTAAAATTTCCAAATAACTTGTATTTTACACTTAAGTGAGTTAGGTAAGCTTGAACATTTTCTTCTCCCCCAAAAGGGCTGTATTTACCATAGTTTAAACATGATTGCTTTAACTGATTTAAAAGCCTGCTCTTATACCTTTATAGGTAACCGAAATGCTTGCCAAAAAAATTGTACCTCACTTAACCTATCTCATACGAAACTAGTTATAAAAGGGCGAAAAACTATTATTGAAAAAAAAATCATCCAATTGTGTTAAATAACTCTTACATGAGCCTTAGAAACCCCTTCGTAGTTAATCACCAGATAAAGAAACCATTACCACGATTAATTTACGTTATGTTAAAGTGGCTCTCGGTTAGAGAAATACTTAGTCCGTCAATCGGCCCATTGTGTATACCACTGGTTGATTATCACGATTACTCTTGGACCGGCTTAAGCAACTCTATCTTCATCGATATCTCTACACCAATGAAATGAAAAAAAAAATATCAATTTCGTTAAAACCTTACACCACACTCTGCACTGCACATGCACTCATGCAGGTAACTATATGGGTTGCAAAATTATTACGACCATGAAAAGAGGATCCATACAATTATTTCTCATACCGCTGAAACCCATCATTATCGGCTGACTTCTTCATATAAATTAAGGTCACTGTCAGTGATGGCAAGCCCTTCCAATACATTGGGAAAAAAAATCTCCATTAACGTGTTCGACAACAGTGCTGCTGCAAGCTACTTCGTAAAAATTCCTTCCAACAGTGCGTGGAATCAGTTTGATAGTTCCTCTCCTGCGAGTTCCTTTTGCTTGTTTTTTTTTTTTCTGATTCCTGTAATATCTGCAGTATAAATTATAGTGCTGCTGTAATTGCAGTTAACTTTCCCTGAGCCGCCCAGAAACAATTACATCCTCCAGCCTCAAACTCATTCGCATCGTGGTAAATAATTGTTTAACCTTTCAACTCACGTTCCGCCATCCATCTAGCAGGGCCTACTCGGCACTCATATCTTGCGAGTAATCTCGACTAGCCCCAGAAGCAACATGAGTTGTAGCAAGTTGCTGCAGGCATACCGATGCAGTTTCGGTCTTTTGTATAAAGTCGGTAAAAGGCAAAATCGCGTTTTGGTAATACGATACGCAACCGTCTTCATCGTCGTCGTTGTCGTCGTCGGTCGGCATAAATAGTCGCTGCACGTACCTACTCTATTCTGTGGCCGGATTGGCTGGAAGAGAGATCTCCTCAAGGCTTGTTTGTTTTGCATTTTTGTGGTCAGACACTTGGAGCGGCTGGTGCATCAGAGAGCAGTCGATTTCGATATTTTTTTTTCAGTCATAATCAAATGCCTGTTAAACAGAATTGATATACTGACACAGTTAATGGAACGGAAAATTGTTTGGATGCCCTTTTTCAGTGATGCAAAATCGTTTCGCCATCCCGAGGTTTACACTGAGAAGTCTGTTGGTAATATTTTTAAAAAAATTTGTAACCTTTGGTTGTAGTCAATTTCGTAGCCGAGATATAAAATTAAGTTTGATTTGAGTTAGCAGTGATTTAATTGTAAACAAGACTGTGGAAGTTCGATATGGGTGCTTGAAGGACAACTGCACAGAAAAACACAAACAAAATCGCAATGAATTGGAGGGTCACGTGTCACAGATCCGCATTACGCGCTATGAAGTGGAATTTTCGCATCGGCCTCTATGGCTACAAATTACCTGTATATTGAAATAAAATTTTAGTGATTCTTCACTGATTTTCGAGCAACTTTGAAAGCAGTCCAAAGAACAAGAACGTGTCTCAAATCGTAATTTTTACGAAATCTTATACTAGATACATAGATTTTTGCAGCACGTCTATCCGTCTATTGTTTGTTCGTTAGGCGCTAGTTAAAGCCATACGTAAAATGCAACTGGAAAAGCTTGAACGAAAACAATTGCAACAAATCAACCAGCCCTGATTGGATTCCATGAGCGAAAACAATTCTGACTGATGGAACAGTAAAGAAATGATGAATGCTTTGGGTTTTCGTAGATCGGAAAAAGTTTTTCGTACGGAAAAATTAATGAATTATTTTTCTAGAAATTTTAAAGATTATTTGCGTTTTTTTTTTTTTTTTAAACTAACTTTATAATTTGTAATCAACCATTATAACTTAATTGGTCAAAAAAAGCAAAAGAAAATTTTTACGGTTTCGTTTTAAGTATGGCTATAACTATTGTCTCATCCGTTTCAAGAATTTCGATCAGGACCCTTATACATCATTAGGTCTTTTGAGGATACTCTAATTCCCATTATTAAACAAAGAAAGTAATTAAAAAAAAATCTACATCCTGACATAAGAAATTTTGAAATTTAGTAAATTTATGAAATTTTTCTTTTCCAAGGACTAAGTAGATTTTGGGGCGTTTGATCAAAAAAATCGTTTGTAACTTAAATCGTTTCATTTCATTGCAGATATAATTGAAGTATTTTTACTGGCTCTATATACATATATAAACAAACAGTCTGCAAAATGTAGGCGGAATCGTACAACCAGACAGGACACCCCATACAAAATTATTTAACTCTTTCGAGCTCACCAATTATGACAGATTTAGCTTTGAAATTAGTCAAATGTATGCAAAGGTTTTTAAAGGGGTTTTGTTTTTTCAACTGGCAATACTCTTTCAGGTAGCAGTCAATTTGACGTCTAATGGATGATTTGTGGTGACTAGGTCTTACCATTTCATTGTGAATCGAATTTCGCTGGATCAAAGATTGCAAATTGTACAAATACATGCTATTAAGAATCGTGGTACAGTTTGCTTCAAAATTGGTGTGCGCTTAGTTAAATTTACGGTCGAAATCAGTTGTTTAAAATATTCGCTCTGTATAGTAGAAAAAACCCATCTGCGGATAAGATAAAGTAAAAAAAAAAATTGTTACTGTAGAGCGTATTTTCCCATACCTACGTGAATGACAACCTCCACTTTATGGAGCACTTTGTAAAAAGTTCCTGGTGGACCAGCTTACTAGGTCCAGCTTGTAGATGAATTGCTGACCAATTTATATGTGCATAACAGGAATACTGCACTTGATCCTTACTTTGGAAGAACATTTTGCTCAGCGGTGAGGCTCATTTCTGATCGAATGACTACGTCAATTAGCAAAAGAATTTTTTAAGGAGCTGCTATACATACAATAATTTTGACTCTTCAGGCTTAAGGTCATCAGCTTTTAAACAAACAAATCGCTGACTTGACCATCTAATTCCATGTAGGGTATTTTTAATTATCCACTATGCCCACGCCCACATTCCGCTTCAGAATTTCTCTACAAGGACCGCTGTCCATTCAAAATTGCACACAAATCTCAAAAGCCAACAACAAAAATGTTTTCAATGCTTTAATCGATTAGCGTCACTCCTTTCAGCATGACTCACAAGACTCACATGTCTCACATTAGGTGACCCAAAATCCGAACGTCAACGAACTATACAGCGTTCCCATTAACCCATTAACACGCAGCAATTATTGGCCATCGCTGAAGTCATCAGTGCTACGGTCTATTCGTTTGCACACGCACTTCGAGTAACAAAACGATTTCAACCACACAAATGCAATGCGACGCACCCCCACCCGCGGGCGGAGCACATGCATGCAAGCCAACCACCACAGACGCCAATTCAATTGCAACAGTTGCGGATGTAATCTGATCGGCCGCATGTCGATCAACGCTTAATGACTCAGTCGATCGCCACCTATTTTTCTAGTCCACGTCTTAAGAAAAAGAGGCACAGCCCAGGCTAGCTAGTCCATGTCCATGGGCAGCGAGCGCAGGCACAAACGACTTCCCAGCATGTCCACTCGCATTTCATAGACATGGCGACTGCATAACTTGACCCCGTGGGGTTAGACCGCACCGCACCGGTCCCGGCACTCTCCCTCCTTCTCTCTCACACTCAATCTGAGGCGATTTTGCAATTTGGCTAACGCTGCAGCATGTCTACGAGTTGATTCATCTCACATTTTGTGTGGCAACATGTTGCCGGTTGCTATTTACGTATGTTTTCTCCGCCTGCGACAGCTTCTTGAACATAAAATCAACATGCTATCCTCTTATGGAAATCCAGTTTCTCTCCGGTACATAAGGACTGATAAATAACTATGTACATACCTCCTCTCGGACGGGCAGAATGAATGGAGGAACGATTTTTTTTCTATTTGTTTAGATTTTCATGATCGGATTCCATGTTGGCCGCGTGTTGCCTATCAGCGTGCAGACGATCAAGAGGAATGAAGGTCAGATTGTGCCTTTTACGGGATATATCCGTTAGTTACATGGTGAGATAATCACGGGGCTCGTTCGGATGTGAAGTAGCCATGAAAGTGGGAGAGATGTTTGTACAATGCGTAGTGCACAGGCAGCGAGCCATGCATCAAGATGTTGTGATTGTACCTAGAAGATTGGATTTCTTTTCGTGCATAGTGTATGGACTTACAGTAGATTATCCCCATCTATTATTATTATTGCATTAGATAGGGATAACATATGGGGCCAGGTTTCGGCTTTTGTTGGACAAGGGTTAGGCCGAGTATTATATGGAAATTGAGTGGGTTGTGAACCTTTAACGAATGGGAAAATTTGACTACAGATTTGTTGTGATTAGGTTGGGTGATGTTTTCTCCTGAACGGAAAAATAGTCAACTCTATTGCACAGGGATGTATGGCTTCTGTATATTTAAGTGAATTAAATTTTGTACTGCCGCATTGAAAGTCAGTGATCTTGTTCGAAATGTACATAAAAATAATATAAAAGCCTGACTTGCAAAAGGGTAACCACCACTTACGAAATGGGAAATACTTTTTTATAAGCTCTACAATTATTATGGAATCTCAACAAGGATTATATCTGCCATTAGAGCAATTTATGAAAAAAAAATCTTGCGCGAATATCGGACGAGAAATCTTTGTCGTTAAGCAAGGATGTGTTCTAAGTACACTTCTCTTCAATTTGAAACGAAAACCCGCCGATTCACTTAAAACAAAATTTGATGACTTGCTGAAGAAAGCTGGTAATGTGATGTATGAAGTATGATAGGTATATTAAAGAAGCTAAGTCGTCTATATACAGGGCTTACTACAGTAAAGTAAACCACTACTTGAAGCAAAAAACGCGCAATTCTTAGCTGACAACACTTCTGAAAAAAATCAGCCTACAATTTAAAGTAAGAGGTGAACTCCTTTGTCTGAACTACATTCCCCATCGACCGGAGGCATACCATTCTTGTGTGACTTGTGCAATCGTTAAGAACGGGAGGATGTGTTCCATTTCCTGGGAGTTTGCCTAATACTCAAGGATTTCCGTAAACGCTTCTTTGGTGTAGCCACACTAAATTGAGACGAAACGATCAACATTTTGCAGAACATGCATAGTTGAGGAAACTTTTTAAAATCTTGCTCAGAAAATTGTTAAAACTGTATTTGCAGAAAGTTAGAATAAATGTAAATCTTTTTTCTTCTTATGTGTATAATATAAATGTCAATCTGGTAGTTAAAGTTAAACTTAAAGTTAAAGTTGAAGTTAAACTTAAAATTAGGAAAATGTAAATTGTATTTATTTTTTAAGTCAATAAAATAAAAAAATAAAATAAAATTAACTTGGATTATAATATCTCGGCGTATTGTTTAAGGCCCAAGATGGTAACTCTTAACGAAAGCGCGTTTCAATAGTGAATGCGATGTTGTCTACCAAGAACCAAGCCTCTATGAACTCACTGATACCTTTGTTCTACATCACCTGTTCTCTTTCTTGCATTATTAAAACGTTCTTGTAACAAGACTGGTGTTAATGAAACTTGTCATTTTATACTGCAATATTTAGCTCTACATTTTCCAATGCGAAAAATTATATGCTTTTAAGCAATACACACATTGAGTGAAAACTCTGGGAACTTACTTTTAATGCAAAGTTTCTGGTTTTGGATATTGTTAGTTAAAAACGTTCAATCGTGTTCGCTTACACGAAACTTTCGCTTCACGTATCTTCAAAAATTAAGGAAATTTTACACTATTTATTAATATGATCCCAAAACTGTATAATTCAACCTACACATTTTCGCAAACGTTTTCCAAGAGGAAGACGAAAACGAAAGGAGTTACCTAAGTGAATGAAATTTTCGCTTTCGCATGGTTTCATTCGTTTTCAAATTGCGAAAGAGTTTTGCGTTTCGTTTTTTTTTATAGAATGTCACATTAGTATATTTCGCTTGTACCTGCGTTAAAATTATAATGCTCCTGTTGGACTAACATGTCTACCTCGTGGTGTAGAAATGCTCGCTACTTGGTTTTCAAACCGATGCCTTTTATCAGGAATTTTAGAAGGATTCTATTAAATGTATTAAACTCTGTATTTAAAATTTTCTTATGCACGATATGATATTCGGATCAGTCCAATTGGATATGTTACTTTCTCAACTGTCACCTGTTAACTGGCAGATGTAAAGGTAAATTAAATTGGAAAAACGTCTTAAATTTTTTGGAGGATTTGATAAATATTTGCTGTAGGTACTTACAATTTTTATTATTTTAAATAATATACCCAAAATTGTATTGCTTGTATTTTATTGGTCAAGTGTCTGCCTTTCCACGGTGCAAATGCGAAGGCTTTTATGCAAATGTTGTACAACAGTTTCGCAAGCTTCTGGTCTGATTTCATTCTGAAAGTTTTGCACTCGTAACTACTTAAACGTAAAAGTTTTGGTGGATTTCTTGGTGTACATCTTTTCATTTAACAGGATCGTGAGATCACTTTTTGACATTACTTGGCTGGGTAGAAAGTGGCTCAGAGAATTTAAATCGCACCATGAACACTGTGTGATCTGTGATGTGGTACCATCTTGTTTTTATCACACTCTCTCTAGATCCATTGATTGATCCAACTCGGACAAGAAAGAATACAACCTTTTCCAAGGCCGTTCACAAGAAAATATTTCAGAATTGCCTCATGCATCCTTTGTTCAAAAAATGTGTGAAACCTGCTTCAGTTGAATATGATGTACGGGGTAGGTACCCTACCCTAGCTATCCCCAAGTGATAATTTCCCAAAATACTTTTTTTCGTTCAAATTGCACCAGAAAAACATTATGATCAATCAACTTGGCGTGCCAAAAAAAATATCACTGCAAACGTTCGATGCATCTTTGATTTGGCATTTTCGTTGAAAGCATTATTTTTAAGTATCTGTGCGCTGCCGCATCTTTTAAAAAAACCTAATGGATAATGGCTTTGAACGGCTCGCAAAATTGCTGTCAAGAAAAGAAAGAGCAATTCACGGACCAACGATGAGTCGGCCAATTTCTTTTGAATTTCTCCGCAAAACAATACGGAACAGACGCAATTTCCCCTTTACCATATGAACAAATAAATCATAAGAATATTGGCGATCGACCAATACTGCAATTTGTAGCCGCACGATCATAACGCGAACCAAATTGTTGCGTGGAATCCGAAGCACATCGCCGTATAGTGCACATCGGATAGGTACTATTAAAAATATCTATTCACTCTGGAACATCACAGTATTCTATGTGTTGTCTATTTTTAGGTGTGAGTGTGATGAGATAATTTCTTCAAGGTACCTTAAATGCAAAGATTCTTTTGCGGTTATTTTTAAAACAATCTGCAGCTTAGGTCCGACACACAATGACTAACTGTTTATGGTAATGAACGCCGGTGCATTGTCTATGATGTAAACAGTACGCATGGCTGATTTACAATTGTTAAAAACACACAAACACATGAGAGTACGTTCGAACAAACTGAGATTGTAGCAAATGTTACGTAAGATGGAGAGAGTGAATTGCTTAAAAGTGAATGGAAATGATTTTCAATGTATTTTTGTTGTTTTCTAGAGCCCGGATAGAATTTTTATAAAAGTGGTGGAACTCGAGCCCCGACTAACCACACTTGGTGTAAATATTGACGAAGCTGTCGAGCTCCAGAAGCGACACGATGAGACTCTCAGGAAAATTCAAGTAAGTAATTATATTAGAATCAAGTACTAAAGTATGTGACTTGTGAGTTGTGACTATGTTGGCCAAGAGAAAAAAACACGTTGGTTACAGAGACAGAGAGTAATCTCTATTTTATAATTTTTGATTTTTGATACTGGAATAAACGGCGGGAAGAAAATGTCCTCTTCCACAAAGCACAAGTAGGTCACGGTTATCACCTTTTGAGGTTGGCTTAAAAGATGCCTCGGATGATCTTGAAGGCCTGACTTGTATCGATGGGTGTAGGTTGGCCTAGCTTCTCACAACCATTCGTTTCGGGGACAAAATTCAACCTTAAAACTTTACTCCTGAGCTTACCGTTGGTTGGTTTATGTGGCTGTATTTCCCGTTGCCTGTCGAGGGAAGCGAAAAACACAAATAACGCATTAAGCGCCGTTTTGAGACCACAACTAACAGATCCTGAAAATAAAGGTTAATGAAGGATGTTAATGGAGCTCGAAACCAGCCTGAAGAGTTGAAAAATTTGATGATCTTGTTGAAATGGCTGCCTTGGATGGCCGAAGGGTCACTATAATAGGGATGACCTAGTGCACCGCGTCTGCAGCTTACCGTCACTTGTTTATAAATTCAGCAGTTAAATTTGTGGACTTTTTATTCTGTAATACAAGATGCACAAGATGCCTCGACTAACTTGATGACAACGGGCCTACCAAAAAACATTTTCAGCTTCGACTTTAAGATTTAATAATTCAACAGCTGTATTTCCCATACAAATTTTCCAATTGTGAGTTTCCGTCAATCTTAAGCCGAAGATAAAATTTGTTATTAGTACGGCGCAAACACTTTAAATGTAAAACTATTCTTAAGCCTGCATGTAGCATTTTTCAGGTTGAAATTATGCAGTATGTATAATTAGTTGGTACATGTCCTGTTTCCTGTAGCATTATCTACAGGGGTACTTCAAGGTGGCCATATCGGTCCCCTTATATTTTTCCCGATAACTTCTTAGTTTGCATAGATTTAGAAATATGAAGTCCAACTTATTCCAATTTTCTGCTATGTGAAGCATTTGGAGAACATTTTATATTAATATTTATATTCATGGAAATCACTAACTGATCGCTGGTTCTAACTAGTCTTATAGTATGAGGAAAGATCTTAATTTGTTTTTCATCTTCACTTAAAAAGTCTTTTCAGTACATACCTTAAATATTAAAGGAATGCGAACATATTTTCTCAACAGAGTTTACTTCACAGGCCAGTTTTACTATTTTTCACACGTGGGAAATACATGAGTGGATTTTTTCCACAGGTGGGAGAAGTGTATATGTTGTTCCCAACGGTAATAGTTAAATATAGTGAAACGATTCAGTTACGTAAAATGCCACCATCGCAGAAATTCAACGCTTTGACTAACAGTAGGTATCTATATAGTTTATCTGCGGTTCTAAGTCATCAAAAAACAAGCTGCGCCGTCCCATGTGTCTGTTATATTAACAACAAATGTAACTTAGGAACTTAGTTCTTAATTGTACAAACCACTTTATTTCAATTAAATTAAATTTATTTCAACTTCAATTTGATTTAAATTTAATATAATGACAACGGATGAGTCACCGAGATCCTTGTCAAAAATATACACACTTTCTTAGTTTAAAATATGCAGCCCAGGGTCAGCATTACCAACTTTATGGTCAACTTACAAATTTGGACAACCTTGGCATATGGAACAGTTGCCAAATAACAAACATTTTGATCCCCGAATCTAGTACAATTTTCGTTTCACGAGTTCGCTCATTATCTAACAAAATCAATTCGTAACCGAAAGCCAAAATTTAAACGCACGATTTAGCTACATCAAAAATAAAAACAATAATTTCAATAATTAATGGACGAGCAACATAATTTATATTTAACACCTAAACTAACTAATTTACTCAGCATGTTCAGACTCCCTGTAAAATTGTCTATAATAACTCTGTGCATCCTTTCCTGTACCACACACTGTTTACAATATTCCTCTAACTAAGCTTTTTGTTTTTCTCTTTTTAGAATCTGCCAACACCGTTGGACGAGTTCGCTCGAAAGGCCGACAAGCTTCTCATGAGCAAGCGCATCAGCCCGGATCTCATCACAGCAATGGCCGACACGTTGCACATCGTCTGGGATGATGTGCTCAAGCTGCTGCACGATCGCAAGCATTTGCTCGATCTGTGTGCGAATTTCCATGAGAAAATGGGCAGCTGTCGTGGCAAAATGGCTTCGCTCGAGGTCGCCTGCAAGGACACCATGATACCCATCGAAGTGGAGGCGGTTCAGGAGTTCCTTAACAAGTTCAAACAGCTGCGCATCGACGTTCTAACCACAGTGATGTCAGCGCTCAAAGATGGCAATGAACTACTAACACAGCTACAGGAACTGGCAAAACAGCAGACACTGGACACACGACCGGATCACATTAAACGCGATGCACTACGAGCTGTAAACCAAGTCCAGCAATGGCTGGAGGCACTACACGATCGTCGGAATGCCCTCGACATAGCATGGCAGACGAGAAAGACTCAGCTGGAACAGTGTTTGGCCTTGGCCATTTTGGCAAAGGATCTGAACGATGTCGAGAGCATCCTAATAAGTCGCCGCAACGAGCTGTCAGGCGTGTTCAGCTTGGGTGAGTGTGAGCACACCGCAAATGCGACACACCAGCAATATCGCGAACTGAAGCATAACGCGCTACTGTTGCGCGATCGCGCTCTGAAGATCACCTCTGCCGAGGAGAAACTGGTATCGTCGGGCTGTTTCGCAAGTGATGAGGCTCGTTCTAGAGCCTACAACATCCTCAGCGGATGTACAGAGTACTTGGACCTCGTTGAGCAGCGAGAGCACTGGCTCTTGCAGTCCAAGGATTTCTTCACAAAGTCCGAGAAAACACTGGCAGTGCTGGAAAAGCTCGAAATCGAGCTATCGACGGTGAAATTTCCCACAAACACGCCCGAAAGCTTCGCGATGTTCTCGAAAATTCTGCGAGATGTTCGCGGTCTTACCGAGGATCCGCTCCGAGTGGGCTATGGCATTCTGGACGAGGTCGGACGAACGAAACCCGAGACACAGGGTGTGAAACGTGTACTCGACGAAATCGAAAATCGAAAAATTTACATCGAAGGCATTTGCTCGACGAGCACGGAGGAACAGGTGCGAGTCGAACAGGCGCTGAATGATTTTCTTGAACAGTATAACCAACTACTCGCCTGGTTGGTGTCCAGTGATCAGAGTTTTCTACAGAAGTCTGTGTCACTGGGCAGGAACTTGCAGGAGAGCAGGCGTTTCCTGCTGCATCATCATGAGTTGATGCAACACTTGGAGGTATGGTCGCTTGTAGTCGGATTTTATCAGAGCTTGTAATTGTTTCCTTTTTTTGTTTTTAGGACAAAGGCGAACATATCAACAGCCTGCTGGAAACGATAAAATCACATCTGGAATCACTGAGTCCACAGCAGAGGTACGACGTGGACAGCAAGGCCGAGTCCTTGCATAAGCACTGGATTGAACTGAAGGATATCGTGCTGAAGCGCGTTGATGTTGTTTCTCTGCTGATAGAGTTCTTCGAAAAAGCCGATAGACTCGACGATCAGTTTAATAACTTGGAGAAGGGGCTCGATCAGGCGGCGGATGAGAGGAAACTGCGCTTTATGGAGGATTCGTGGTCGGACATTAAGAGGGCGTACGGCGAGCTCAAGGACTTGGGAGCGCAATTGATTAACTTGAAAGTGCGTAAAGGCGTCCGTTGTTGCAAGGATTTTATATTTTTTTCTTTGCCTTACACCTGAAACAAAATATGTTCCTGATAAATTTAGAAAGTTCCTATAGTTCAGTTGACGCATTGTATATAGAAACTCTATTAAGTCTATAGTCTCTATATACAATGGTTGAGGTTACGTTCGTGGTTCAAAACCAGAGACCCATGACTTTTGTTACAATTAAGCTCCCGGGAGGGTTTATCTATCAAACAAAAAATGGGGAATCTCCAAGTAGTTTAGGTAGGTCAATGGGTGCTCTTGTGGCGGTTCACTTAGACCATCAGTTGGGTCAATTGTGTCCAGTTTACGGGACCATCCAAGTAGCTTAATATTCCACAAAAGAAAAGCTTGTGTCTCGCCTTCCATATAAAATTATTTCTAGCTCGTCAACCTATCAACATTTTTATCAGTTCTAAAGCTATGTCATAATTTACATGGTTTCAGATTATTAATAATAAACCTATCCGAGTGTGCATGACCCTTTGGGTGTCAATATTGGACCCCACTTATGCAGATCTTTCGGAGAAACTATAGGTATTAGGTTTCAGTACCTCAAATAATATTGCAAAGAGAATATAGGTCGAAAGTCCAATGCCTTTTTAGTAGTCACATATAAACCAAGGAGATCTAGCAGAGTTCTTCCAATTTTGTCACCGACATATACCACTGCTAGTACGGATTTTTTGGAATATTATAGCCTTGAGTTGTTTTTGAGTATATGATCTTGAAGAAAACACATTTAGAGGCGTTATCCTCTCCAACGACTTACTGAAAATTCTTCGTCAAACAATTGCGGAGAAGATGCAAATGAAAATTGCTTTCATTTGAAAATCGTCAAGTTTAAACGGTGCGCGATGCCGGAACAAGAAATGCCTTTGTGCAAGCCGGCTTCATTTTACTCATGGTGGTGGGTATCGATTTGGAATTTTGTGGGACCTAAGTATGACCAAATCGTTCAGTATTGTCAATATCTGTTAACTAATTTAATTCTTATTTGGCGCTATTGCAAATCGCAAAGTTCTTCGGATAAAAAGAAAGCAATTGAAAATCTTCAGTTTGGAGCTTGTAGCTATTAAAGTTGGGCAAACATACAGTCCAAATCTTAACCAAAATTTTCCTTAAAAACAAAACTTTTGGGGAAAATATTTACTTACTTACTTAAGGTGGCGCTACAGTCCGGGGTGGACTTGGGCCTCAACCAACAAATCTCTCCAGACAGCACGATCTTTGGCCAGCTGTCTCCAGTTTCGAACGCTAAGTTGGTTAAGGTCCCTTTCCACTGGCGAGTCGAGGTCTTTCTCAACTACGCCGTCCCTCGGGTGTGGATTCGAAGATCTTCCGGGCCGGAGCATTCACGTCCATTCGCTCTACATGACCCATCCACCGCAGTCGTTGGAAATGTTGGGGGGAAATGCGAAATAAAAATTCGTCTATTCACTTGGCCGTATGTGGGCTTTTTCAACAAAAAATATTTGTATTTTTCAAACAGAATGCAAACAGAGGAATTAAAATAGGCAAAAACGATAATAAAATACACTAAAGCATTTTAAAATTTTTCAATTAAAATAATTGCCTCTGTTGAGTATAAAAAAAAAAACCCCAAAACAGATCAAGGCTGCGATCAGTTCATATCAGTGAACTGGCCTCTAGTCTTCTTCAGAAATCAAAAAAAAAAATTATGAAGGTGATAGACGTTTAAATTGAAATCAATATAAATCTACCTTATGGTAAATGGTTTTTCAAATTTTTCTTTTGGCATCTGAAATTTGTAAGCTATTTGGGGGTTTAAACCGAGACCAGCTCGGCAAGCCTTAGACGTCAACTGCAGCATTACGCAGCCAACAAAAATCATATTACTTTTTTGCCAAACATATTTTTTAAGACCTTCTTAAGTAAAACAATTATTTGCTCTATCTCGATAAGTGAGGGTTAATGGAATGGGAAAAGGCTGGAATCGAAGCTGCATAATTTTTTTAATTTGTCGCCTATATTGCAAACAGTTTTATCAACTTCTTTGCATTAGGCAAGCACAAGATCAGAATTGAGTTCACTCATTTTTTACAATAAACAGAAAAAAGTGTTATCATCTTCATTCCTCACAATAGGCTCCTTTAAGAAACCGCAGTGCCAGAGACCCTTGAAAGCTCTCCCGCTTCTAATCTAATCTAATCATACCTCGTTCACCAAAAGATAAATATTTTTCAATTTCAAAAACTGCCAGACTTCAGGGCACGATAATTTTGCGTTCGATATGATAGCAGAATTTTCATAGTTGTGCAGGGTTTTTGACAGGGGTGAAAATTAGCTGACACTTCTCAGTGGGCATGGGCACTAGTGCTAGCCACGTCAAACAAACCTAATGCTTACCAAACTATTTATTGTTGGGGCTTTCTATACAATTTTCGAAATACGGTTTTAAGCTTTATCTAAAAATTGGAGTTTTGGTGTACTTCTTAAATTATGGCGATTGTTCTAAATGTTAACACCAGATTTAAAATTGTGAAGCGTTCATTACCTGCTCCAACAGCTATTGAAGCGAACTCGTATATATTTGAGCCAACGCTTAAGAGACTATGTAAATTATATGACTAGTAGTTTTGATGCCCAATATAAGCTATATATTGCATATTTTCTCAATACTATAAGATACGCTGCAGTTCTTATATTCCAAATTTGTATAACGATTTTTAAATCAAATCTAATACATAATTGTGTTTGTTAAATAATATTTTAAAAATTAGTTTGGTCTGACTTGTAGGTCAAAATTCAGACCCACAAATTTATGAATATTATTTAGTTACCAGAACTACTGAGAAAAAAAAATGTGTTATGGCTTAAATTCTGAAATATCTTTTAATTTTCCTAAATGTCTAATTTTTGAAATTAGTGAAAGAGCGAATCGAATAAACCGTTTTCACAATCGCTACCACAAATTGCTTTAATTTTTTCGATTCACTCGGTACTAAAAAGTGATTCTCATTGAATAAGTGAAACTGGCGTAGTGAATTCAATACCTATCGCATACGAATTTATGTTCTCAATTTTCAAACATTCACTAAAAACATTCACTTGCAAATGGGGAGATTGATTTCACATTTTTGTAGAATGAAAATCGAAATTTCGGTGAAAGGGTGAAAACATTTACGTTTGTCTTTTCCATAGAACGAGAATTGACGAAATTTGCTTAAAATGCCAAAAGAGGATTTAGGCATTTAAATGTCATATATAAAATAGTTTGCGTAAAACGATCACAAAGGTCCAGAGGCTGAGTTGCTCAAAGCCATTTTTTTTTTGTGTGAAATTTTATTTCAAGTCTAATAAAAATGAAGGATTGGAAAGCATTTTTAGTATAACATGTTAGTCAGAACTCCGACTGTGGTGGTGTAAAAAAAAGACTCATAAAATGTATGAAGTATCCCTCTACAAATTTTCTAATTTTTGTTTGCTGCCAATTGCTTTGATTTTGTTTTTTACTTTTTTGAGTGTAACAAAAATTGTTGTGTGCGATGTCTGAGTTATTTTCTGTTTTCTCATTAAAATACTAACAAAAATTTTGGCCAATTCTGGAACTGGGTATTTTTCAGGTTATTATCATGTATCAACAAACGAAGCCCAACAAAGCGTGTACAAAATACCAAAACAATGAACCCCTAATTCAAAATACGTAAAGCATTTCTTATTAGGGAATTTAAAACTTCTGGTTTGTTATGTCTGTTCCGATATTTTAATGTGGATGGTCCTTGAGTGAATATTGCTTCAAATAGGGAATCGTCTTGTAAACATTTTTAATAACATCAAGTAAATTACATATAAAAATATTAAAAATGCAGTAAGCAAACTAAAGCCCGATTTACAAAGGTCAACGTTCATATCATGTTGCCAAGAGTTAGCACTTAATATATTGTTCATGCAACTTAACTGAAAAAGTCAAATAGCTCCCATTGTCTTTATGAAATAATGGACATCAAAAATAGGTATCCAACAGTGGAACTTGTAAATATTTTTTTCGATTGCAAAGTTAGCTGCATGGCAGTCAGGTCTTTAGACAGGTTTCTGAGGTTGATTCTTACATCCTCCAGAGTGCTTTTTCGAAGAATTTTAAGTTAAATATTTAGCATATTCGATACCTAATGCTACTTTTCCAAAAACACAAATCTAATACGTAGATAAATTTTAAAACAAAAACCGCTGCAAATCGGTAACACTTATGTCCTCTGCTTCGGCAACCAACCTTCGCATTTTTTCCGGCTGACTATATGAATTGAAAATATTTCTGATCTGCAAGGCTTACGTTTGGTTAATCTGCATAAAAATGTAGGATACGCTCTCACAAGATGTTGGTGTCAATCTACCTTTTCTTTTGTTTTTTTTTGCTAAACACTTGGCACAATTTATCGCAAGATTTAATATTATTCAAAGCATGAGAAATACTGCAAAACAAAATTAGAATTTCCTACAAAATTCCTCTATATACAAATTCCATCGACTTGAATACTGGGCTTCGTATACTCGCATTTGTATAACGCTTTTAAAATATTCTCTTACGCGAATGTATTTCACAACATTTTTGGCAAATTTTACTTGAATTTCTGTCCATGATTGACATAGGCTTAAGCCTACTTAATCCATTGTGGTTGTCACTTAAGTGTTTATCTAAAAAGAGGCAGAAAACCAAGTACAAAAAATGAACACAATTTAGTAGAAGTTCGGATTTTTTTGCTGATGTAATTTTTTTGTTTATTGAACTTGTCCAGAAATTGTAAATGTCCAAATGTCCACATTTCCGTGTGAGATTTATTTAATATATTGAACGACTACCTATTTATCGAAGCAGAAAAAGTGTGCAGAAAAAGTCTTCAAAATTGTAAAAAAATTCTATTCCCCAGTGGGCTAAACATTGCAGAAGTCACATCTGCCCAGACCACGCATATCTACAAGTTTCTGAGCAAAATTTATCGCATCAAATGCTCGAACGAACTATTTCACCCGTTCGTTGACCTCTAATTTTGTCTCGCTACTCTTTGAGTACTCGTACAGTGAAAGTACACAAAATGTACCTCGGGATGCTTTCGTCTAAGGAGCATTGTTGTTTTGGTGATTTTTTTTTACACAAAAAAAGGAAATAAAAATATGGCAACCATTTAATCTATAATTTTATCTATAACTTGTCAAACTCACTGAAGGATTGTGCATATTTTTGCAGCCACAATCAAACACACTTGATCGATCGCATATCGACATTCCAGTGGCAATGACAAATACACAGTCCCAAATCGAAGCAATTGATTTATTTGTCGAAGTAAAAAAAACAATTTCTTAGAAGCATTACATCATCCGCAACGGTGTGCCAAGAAATAGATACAATCCTTCATCTAGAGCACTCAAGACTCGTGCCGGGCACACGCTCTCACACTTATTCCTGTCTACGAGGAAAAATTAAACAAGAATCGTTTTAATTTTTTTTTTGTAATTTCTTAACATAGCTCCAAGTGGCATGTCTTCTGCCTCACAAAAAGAACAACAAACATAGAAACAAACAAAAAAAAAAAACAAAATACATTCACAGCATGTAGTATAGCGACCGTTTATTTATTTTCTTCCAGAGCAAGAGCGCTTTAACTAATCCTAACAAAGTATCTAGTGAGAGGGAAAAGAAAATATATATTCTAACATCCTTGCCCTCCGCTTCCTCCACATACACACCAGACACCACATCCACTATCCACACACATTTTGGGGAGAGCGAAACATGCCTCTTCTCCATTTTTAACCACACATACACGTAGCAAAATTTTTTATTTTTTTTTTTTTTTTTTTAACTCAAACCATCTATTTATGTCGCACGCAGATTGTGGATCCATATCTTGAGACGAAATCTTTGAGATCCGACGTCGAAGATATACTCAACAGTTTCAGTAGCCGCCAGATCGATGTAACAACGAGTTTGGAAAATCTGACAACGCAAATCGCGGAAAAGCGTAAAATTGAGATTATTCTAGAGAGAATCATGAACGAAAACGATGAGGTATGTAAAATAGGTATCTGAACAGAGGCAAATATCTTTAGCGTTAATCTTTTGACAGACTGCAAGTAGGACAACAAAGGTGGATACCCAACTCTATCCGGTCTTCTCCAGTCAGTCGGTGGATACGGAAATACTGCTGCGCGAAACAAAACAAAAACTCAGCGCGGTGTTGAGTGACATTGAACAAGCGCAGGACGAGATCGAACAACGCATCAAAACCACCCTCCAGATCCAAACAAAAGACCCCGAGTCTCTGCAAAAGATCGACCAGGTGGTCAGTAACCTGCGCACACTCAACGGCAAATTGGACGGCATCAAGTACGACTATAAAACACTGCTCCAGAGTGTATTGAACTTTATCGATAATGTTATTGAATTGCGCCAGCAGATCGACGAGTATTTCGTGGTGCAAAAGTCGAAATTTCCCGATAATAGTTGCGAAAAGATCGATCGCATTATAGCCGATCATGAGAGGTTCCGCGAACATTGCATGGATAAATTTAGATCGCTTATAACGCAGAGCGAACTGCTGATTGATCGTGTGCGTGCACTGGAGCCGTTGGGCGCACGCGAAGTCGACACGGATCGCATTCTCAAATTGCTGGAAATTTTGCGAATTCATTTCGAGACCAGGAACAGTGCAAGAATGACCGATTTGGATCGACTGGAAAAGTTGGAGAGTTTCCGGGGAGATTTGAATGAAATCAATCGAAGTTTGGATAGTGTCAGCCAGCAGCTGAGTGACATCAATGGACAGAGTATCGATAGTTTGGCGTCAGCCAAGACCACGTCACTGGCGTTCGAGTACTTTGAAAGGACAATTGAGGTGAGTCTGAGTGTATTCGTGAAAGTGAGTTTGAGTGCAGCCAGCTGTTGTTATTTTGTCTGAGCAAAATTGCGCGTGGGTAACGACAGAAATAAATTTATCGCAAATAGAAACGACGATACAAATAATGAGCGGGTGGATGTTTTTTAGTGTTTCCAGTGAAATCAGTCGCACAATTCGAGAAATTCGTGATTTTTATCAAACAAAAAGTGTGAATGAATGACAAATTGTTTTTTAATGTGGCTGTGTGTATCAGAAGTTGCGGCAGATTTTAATTGCTCATTCAGCAACAGTATTCTCGATTGGCACGTTTTCTGTGGGACATCCAGATCTACGGTGGTCGTGCCGCCGGTCTCTGTTTGTGTAGGAACGAGCATATTATCTGTCAGATGTGTCAACACTTTTATACAGAAATTCTGGCAGAGACCTGTACAAATAGATACATAAATGAGTAACTTAACAGAACATAGTACGCCTTTCGCTACTCAAATAATAATTTATTTGCTTTCAAACAAAAAAAAAATCTAATTCCATTTCAAAATAGAACTGAAGTGCTCGTCGCATACTTGTTCTGATTGATCATGAAAAACGTTCGAACATTTATAAATTGTTGGTTCGAATTATAGACATTTGCAGCGTCAAAGCATGACATAATCATAGTCCTTCCTTTTGAAAGAGTCATTTGTTTAGCTCTTAGTTAAGTTGTCTCCCTTTCACCCTAAATTAAATTAAAATTGCTTAGGGGGAGATAAGAGAAGAAATATGTAAATTTATGTGGACTCAACTCTCAACACTCAACAACTTGAACCATTTTGAAGGAATACTTTGTGTGCAAGCTGATTAATGGGGATGTCCCTAGCGACACTAAAGAGCTGTGTTCACGTATTTTCAGTAAATGTGTAGGGGTTAGATCGAAGCCCTGTGGAGCACAAATATTTTTATTGTACGTAGTATATCTATTTAAGTTTTGTACAACCTATAAAGATCGATTCCTCCCAGAACGCGAAATGTGTTTCTAGTAAATTGTACCAAAGTATGCCGGATCATGCCAAAAGACTCGGAGATAGAAAAATATATCAATCGGCATTGCAAACAGCATGCTCCCAGAAAGTTCTTCAAAATGAAATCGTTGATATGCCTCAACTCCTTTTCCCTACCTATGCACAATTTTTTTTAAAGCTATAACTTGCGGATTCCATGCGAAAATGTGTTTCCCTTCCGGATGAGTTTTATATGAAAAATTCCTCAGAATTTTGGTTCTCAAAAAAGAGGTACATATTTATGCGGGTTAGGCACGTAAGCGAGAGGCACTTATGCGGGTTTTACTGTATATTTTTTTGAGTAGGGAAATGACTCTATCTTTGCTGTATTGGCAACTGTCTTGGGTAGCGTCGACAAGGCTACGCTTATATCTTCCTCAACTTTGAGTTTCCTTATATTTTGTATTATAATCGTTAACGGTAACTCGAGTTTTAAATTAAAAAAGAAACAAAAAAATAAATCAAATCTGACGGAGGAAACAGTTTTCGAGAATTTAGTTTGTTTTTTTTTTTTCATATATTTTATCGTACAAAGTTTTCGGCATAGATTCAATTTACTGTGCTGTGATTGAGTAAACACTTTCACAGTCAATTGAAGTTGCTACCATGTAATTGATTCGGAGCATGCTTTTCCATAAAACACATGTCATACTTTCTAAATTGGTACCTACATTGATGTATGCAATTATTAGTAATAGTTTACGCTCTCTTTGCATGTTCAAGAAAAAAAAACATTTGCATGACCGCCACAAGTGCTCTGCTTTTTCTGTTAATCTGCGCAGATATGTCGCAAAATTATTATGTGAATAGATTTTTGTCAAATTTTGCAACAAAAATAAGGAGTCTTCCCAATGTCGTAAATTTGTATTATATTTTTATTGACGTATGCGACTGTATACAAATTTTTCGGTAAAGTTACAACTGTTTCCCATAAAGATTATGGCAAGCCTCAGTTATATTTTTCTTCTTATTCCACTTGTAAGCATAGTGTGAATAAATTTCTTTCACAAAGCACTACTACTTATTTTACACTATACACTTATGAAAGGATGTCGTTCCCATAACCGTTAATTTTTGTCTCACAAAGACGGTGTATTTTGAAAACATTTTCGTTTTCATCCATAAGACCTTCTGTTTGCATTACTCAGTATTTTAGTTTTTGTTATTTAGCTCCTGAATCATTGAAAAAAAATTTAGAACGCATGTCGGAAAATTTTAATAACAGCCCAATAAGCTGATGTTTGACCAGATTTCAAAATGATCCCTTTTTTCAAAATGCTACAACTCCCTAAGAGCTAGCCATGGAACTGTTTAGTTCTTTAATTTTGACGTATTTTTAGAAATATCTAATCAGTTAAGGACTTAATACGTAATAGTAGCATTTTACAATACTAGCGATCGAACTATAGTATAATAAATAATATCCTTTAACATCTCTTAAAATAGGCATCAGAGACAACAATTGGAAAAATTAGAGAAAGTAATGGGTGAATGATATAACTGCTTTGAACTATACTTTATACGGTTGTTTACGAATAAATTCGACGGTTATACGATTTTACTGGACTTTTGTTCCGTTTCAAGAACTTTTACTCCTAGGTTTAGTTCAGATCCGTGTAGTGCAATAGAATAATGGAGCTCAACCGAGCTGACGACCACATGTTCGGCAATATACCTACTTATTGCACACTCACTTTTTAATGTGATGATGATGCGTCACAAAATATAAAAATTATCAAAAGTGGTGTAGATTACACAATAAAATAAAACAAAAATAGATAGCGTTGTATAGCAATAGGCTGCTCCTTTTTTTCTTGCACTCATTGCTGGTTATCGATTTCCCTGGTTAACTAACCAAACCACTGATTCTCAGGTTAATACTTTGAGAACAAACGCATTCGCTGGTTACCAGCTGGAATAACCAATGATTAAAGATAACCAAGATTGAACAAACCGGACCTTAGTGTCGGTCTGTTCCCATCTGATTAAATTCTTGGTTAAGTTACCATAGATTTAGGTTAACTAATGATTATAAATCAGTGATATGATAACCAATAAGTGTTTGGTGAGCATTTTTTCACTTCGGTCACCTAGCCATAGCTTTGCAACAAATCGTTTAATTTTTCCAGTTTATTTGTCAATTCAGTGATTGACCGAATCCATGGTTAATTTTTTTTTGTTTTCCGGTCCTTTGGTTTTTGATAAGTAATTTGCTTAGGTAGATTTGTTATTAATGTATCTGTTTTTAGTTATCGTACTAGGCACAAAAAAAAAAAAAGAATGTCAAAAGTCAATAATTCAGGAATTTTTTAAGAACTGAAAAATGGAACTTTGTTTTTGTGAGACAATAAGCAATTTTTGAAAACGAAACCCAAAATAAAGCCAAAATCAATATCCAATAAAATTTGTTACAATATTTCCTCTAATGTATAATGCGTGTAGGTACTTTGTCTGATTTTATGAGAGCTGTCATCGGCCTCACTTTCAATTGACTGACGTGTAATGTATTCCATACATGTTTCAGTTGAAAATGTCAATGAATCCGATGTAAACGATTTTATTGGTTGACTTGCGTTAATATTCGTTCATTTTATTATTTGTTTTTTCTTTTTGCTTGCACAATATTGCACAAATAATTTTGTGTAGCAAACACGTCAAAATGAATACCTACGTAGTCCCTAAAAAATCTTTAACAAACGAAATTACAGAAAATCTGTGGTTAAATCTCATTAACCGCGCAAAATCGGATGGTTATCGATTTCTCTGGTTAACTATCCAAACCACTGATTCTCAGATTAATATTTTGCTGAACAAACATATTTGCTGGTTACTAGCTGGAATAGTCAATGATTAAAGATAACCAAGATTGAACAAATGAACAGAAAACAAATTAAACATGTAGCTACTTTATTTTTTAAGAAAATCACATTCCATGAGAATTTTGCACAATTTGGGGTTTTATTGTCATAAACCGAACTCATGTTCAACAATAAAAAAGGAAAAAGGGTTACAAATTTGGCTAACTATTTTGAAGATTTTTTTTTTTTTTTTGACTACCTACATACGACAAAGTGTTGCAACACTTAATGTTAGTTTCCGCCTAATAAAAAGATTTATTAAGCGATATAAATGGACGCACTGACTCAGTTGTTAAAGTCCTCGGCTCATGTTCAATACCCAAATTAATACTGCAACTCCCTTAAATTCTGCACGAAAATATATAAACACAAGCAAATATTAAATTTAAGGTGTTTGCGGAAATACAATACTCTAAAAAAAAACTCGTGTTTGCAGGTAAATTTCTTACAAGTAACAACTAAACAAGCTTCTAATAAAATCCATTCAATATTCCAATACAAATCCACTGGCTGTTTTTGTTAATGAAAATATTTAGCAATTCCTTTCCACGGTATAGCTACAAACATTAAATAATTCTCTGCAAAGTTTAACGCCACTAAAACTGACCATTTTATGTTCTAAATACCAAACTGTGCTAAACAAAACCGAAATCAATAAACAATGCCCGTCCGAGTTGTATTTTCACTGCAATTGTTTGATTTTACCAAACATAAACGGTGTAAACAGCAAATAAAAATTGTTTACATCGTGCGCAATGTTCAGAAAATAAATTTACACCAACAATTGGCTATCATATTAGAAAGCAACAACTTAATTGCAACAGATTCACTTGACAGTTTTATAGATATGATAATTGACAAATTATGTCTCTTGTCTCAACAGATTTAAAAATTAAAACATATTTCAGAAAGCACTGAAATCTCGTACATTTAAACCAAAAATAATCTACCCCAATGATTTCATAGCCATTAGCTAACTTCGGAGAAAAGCACGAACAGAAAAAAACCCACAGCATCTCACTGCGACGTCGAAAACAGGAAAAAGCGGAGGCGTTTCGTGCCGGCTGCCATCCATGAATTTTGAATTTTCCGACTCGACGCTGCAGTCGGAAGGAGTACACCCGCATAGTCTGAGATGTCTAAACAAAATGTTAGTGTTTATATTTTTTTTTTCTCGTTTTTATGGATTCTTAAGTAAATTAATTTTGCCGGCTGTTTTCGGCGAGTAATGAGGTTACACATTTAATGGCGCTCTGCGCGTAGTCAAACGGACGATTTCATTTCCCATGTTAAAAGTGAAATTTGTAATTTTCTTCCCATGGGATTAGGATTTATATACATTACGTGGTTTGCATGCGCGAGTGTTAATAACTGAAATTATTAATATTGGAAAGGTAAGCGGGATTGTTAATAGTTTTACATTTGAATGTTCGTTAAACTGGGCGTTAAGTTTGGGGCACAAAAATAGGCTTTAAGGGTGATAGAAATGTGTTGATATTGGGAATCAGAATTTACTTAATAATAAATATTTATGTAGTTTCACCAAATCGCAGTGAAGGAAAAAAATGCGACACGTCAGCGGCAAGGGAGCAAAGGGCTTGGTTGTTCTAACTGGGTTGAGGGTACCTACCAACCTATTCATCCAATTGGAAAATTCTAGTTTCTTCTTCTAGGGTATTGGAATACTGCCCGGCTTTTATTTTCCCCCGACACTCTACTAATTGGCAGAAAGTGCTTAAAAAAATGCAATTTGTTGCTTAATTTTTTTTTAAATTCGTTAGGCCTCCATATAATTCCGAATTTTTTGAAACAATCATTTAAGAACTCATCGAAATTCAGGAGGAACATGGCATTACCTAATAGCCTTTTCACACCGATCCGAAAACCGTGTTTTCATCGAAAACTCGTCGCTGCATTTGACGTTTCAATCAGCTGTGAGGGACTATTCGTTAAACTTCGGTGCCAACTTGTTGGTTACAAATTTCGATCGCATTAATCAACAAACAAAATGAATTTAGTGCATTTCAGAATAATACTAGCCCGTCAATTATTTGTGGAAAACAATTTTAAGTTGTGAGCAGTGACATTTGTTGGGTCAGCCATTTTGCTGAATATTGAAAAAAGTTGTGTTTGTTTCAACAAACCAGCGATTGGAAGTTGTTTTCGTGGAAAACGACTTTAAACGACTCGTTTTGAAAACTGAAATATGTATGGCAAAAATTCTGTTTTCGTACAAGTTTTCGAGAGTTTTCGCGGTTTTCGGCTCGGTGTGAAAAGGCGTTCAGTCTCAGCCTCTCAGCTCGGATTTTTAACGTGTTTTACACTGGTATTCAGTTGCATAATCTAAGGAGTGCTTTCAACATTTATGTTGTCAAACTGATTGCATCAAATGTAAGGCGAATTTTCGTAGATGAATTGCAACATGATTTGTTTTGTCACAAATGATAAAAATAACCGAAACACAAAGTTGCTGATTTTAGAAAATGGTAAATATTTGACGCGATCAACTTTGTCTTGAATTCACAAATGCAGTTGTTAGGGTTCCACTGTTGTCAGTTTTTAACTTTCTCCAATTACGTTCTAAGAGTTTTCTCTTTCTATTGTTTTCGTACAAAATTTCGAACTCGAGATGTTAATCAATTCTGACAACTCGATGTTAGAGGAATTCAAAAAAGTGGGTCGCAAAATTCTGTTAATCTGTCTGACTGTTTGTCCGTCCTTCCGCAGGCCTACAGCCTAAGCGGCTGCCCGGATTTCGTTCAAACTTCGGATTTAGAGTTTGTTGGCTTGCAGTTCGACAGGGTTTTTTTTTGTGCTATGTAACGTCAACATTAATGGTACTCCCCATATAACATTTTCGCACCAGTTTGATTTGATCTAAAACGGCTAAAATGATTTCAACCAAAACTGATATTTGAGCTTAAGTAGGTGGGGTTACCATGACTGACTACCCAGTTTTTGGCTAAAAATTCGAAAACCCGTACTTTTGAAACCGCGATCCATACGATTGTAACAAAAATGCATTTCTAAGGTAATGTGGTCAATTATTACTCATTTTTTCTCTATATTATAGTACAATGGATTATTGAAAGCAGTATTGTTTTATTTATCTATTTATTAGTTATTTATAATAACGATTTTGACCAAAGTGCAAAACTTAGAGTCAAATTGATCTTTTCAAAAATATTGTGTATTTAATTTTCAACTGGAATCACCGAACACGATAATTTTAAAAATTGCTCATTTCTCGAAAACCCCATTTCAGATTTCAATAAAACTTGAAAAACGAAGCAATGCTTACATCCCGAACAATGACTTATAATCGGTTTTCAGCTAAATAGTTAAGCAATAGTATTTTTCAAACTAAGCACTGCAATATTTGGTACTGTTTTTTGTGTCAAATTTTACAAAAACCGCTGTAACGATTTCTATCAAAATAAATATTTATTGCAATAAAACAACACCAATTAAGATCCCATCCTTAGTTTTTCTCAAAAAATCGAATAAACCAGTTTTGTAATTATTTCTCAAAAATGACTACCCAAAAGCTGATCTGTGTTCAATGTTCATGCATCCTTTTCAAACTCAATTCTGCCAAGTTGGCGCACCATTGTGACGACGCAATCCGCTCTGAGTAATTGAACACCCTTTTAAAATAAAATCAGCTAATCTCTCACAAAACTGTATGCATTCTATTTCCGTTCAGAACTGTTGTACGCAACGCAATCTTACTTGCAAATTTAAATAAATCGTTTTATTTATATGCGCAAATGCTCCATTGGCCAACGATACAAATTCGTTCCAATTTAGCGGTCTGCCACCCACACACGATTCGCAGGAGGGAAACTAATTTTTCCGTTTACAAAAAAAAAAAAATAAAAAAACATTTCGAACGCATCAGCTATCGACCGTTGCGTCGGACGATAGACCATTTTGAAACAATAAATCTGCCGCACTTGTGAATTCTATTTTGGGGTTCATTTCTCAAACTCTCTCCATAAAACAAACTATACCTATACGAAACAGATTTGTTATCATTTATCAATATCAGACGGGCATGATAATAATATGGGTTTCGGTTTCGCTCTATTTCCACAGCTACTGGAGAAACGAATCACCAAGTTTACAGAGACGTCGCAATCACTTTACACCAGCAATCCGGACAGCGAGCAGTTTGTGCGCGATGAACTGCGAAAGTTGGAGGACAAGTGGCGCAGCTTCAAGGAACAAGTGAAATCGAAACGAAGCTCTCTCAATTCGGCGACGGACTTTTTCGAAATCGTCGAAAAGGTAAGTTGGTTGTGCGAGTGCTGTGATGGGAAGTTGCTGATATTTCGTTATTTATTCTAGATTGAAGTCGAGTACAGGGAGATAAGCTACTTCTTCACAAGTGTTACGAATAAGGTGAACTACCTGAGGGATCCTGTCGAGGCATCAAATTTAGTCAACGATATCGAGACGTACGTTGGCGCCCGGGAAGGACGTCTTCGCGATAGTCTGGACAGAGCGCAGCAGTGCGGACACGACACCAAGAAGGTGGTCACACTGCAAACCGAGGTTTTGAATCTGTTCCAGTCATTTATCAAACTCAAGTCGGATATAAGCATAGTGCAGGAACGCATGAAAGCTGAGGAACGACTACGGGAGCAGCTGGAACAGACAGCAAAGGATCAAGCGGAGAGGGAAAAACTTGCAAGGGAACTGGCTGAGAGGGAAAAAGCCGAAAGGGAACGGCTGGCTAGGGAACAGGCTGAAAGAGATCGCCTGGCTAGGGAACAAGCGGAAAGAGAACGAATTGCATGGGAGCAAGCTGAGCGGGAGAGGCTTGCAAGGGAGTATGCTGAGAAGGAGCGAGTTGCAAGAGAACAGGCCGAGAGGGAGAGGCAGGCTTGGGAACAGGCTGAGCGAGAACGATTTGCGAGGGAACAAGCTGAGCGAGATCAGTTGGCACGGGAACAAGCCGAGAGGGAGTTTGCCGAAAGGGAGCGCAAGGCGAGGGAGCAGGCCAAACAAGAATTCGCAGAACGAGAACGTTTGGCAAACGAACATGCGGAACGAGAACGACAGGCTAGGGAACAGGCCGAAAGGGAGTTCGCCGAAAGGGAACGCCTGGCAAGGGAACAAGCCGAGCGTGATCGTCTAGCGCGAGAACAGGCTGAACGCGACTTTATGGAACGAGAACGTGTGGCTAGGGAACAGGCTGAAAAGGAGCGCCTAGCCCGAGAGCAGGCGGTGAGAGACTTTACTGAACGAGAACGCTTGGCAAGGGAGCAAATCGAACGCGAACGGCTGGCTAGGGAACAGATCGAGCGGGAATTCGCTGAGAGAGAACGATTGGCACGGGAGCACTTAATAAGGGAACAAACTGAGAAGGAACGCTTAGCCCGAGAAAAAGAGGAAAAAGAACGCATTATCAGGGAACAGACTGAGACAGTGACAATCATCAAAGACCACTTCGACAACGAACAGGTGGCCAAGTCTGAAAATATTGAGGACATCCGCAAGGAGCTACAAATCAATGAAATGTTCACCGAAATCAAGTACTCGCCACCGCGTTTCACTCGACCCCTACTGGACGCTGTGACTAAGGAGGGCGATCGATTCACCTTCCAGTGTGAGGTTATTGGTAATCCCCCACCCACCGTCGAGTGGTACAAGGATGGCATTCTCATTCACAACAATCCCGACTACAAGACTTCGCTTACCAACGAAGGCATCTGCACTTTGGTGATCGAAGAGACATTTGTCGCCGACTCCGCCCGATTCAGCTGTAGAGCTTCCAACTTGGTTGGTGTCACGGATACCACTGCCGCGCTCTTGGTTCGCGAGAACCCGGCGGAGGTGCAAATGGTTCCGCCACAGATTGTCAAATTCCTAGAAAGTGGCAAGGCCACCGAGGGGAGTTCGTTTGAGTTCGCCTGCACCGTGACAGGAAACCCCCTGCCCACTGTGCAGTGGTATAAGAACGACAAGTGCATTGACGACTCGCCAGACTACGTCATCAGCTACAACAACGGCGAGGCGAAGCTGAGGTTTGAAGAGGTCTTCCTGGAGGATGATGCGATTTACACGTGCAGCGCATCTAACCAAGTCGGCATCGAACACTGTTCAGCGAGTCTTATTGTGGAACGTAAGTTTGAGGTTTTTTTTACTGACAGTTGATTCATTTTTTTTATTTGCAGCTCTTGAGCCCACCGAGATGCCGCACTTTAAGATCCCACTGACCAATGTGATGGCGCGTGTCGGACAGAAAATCAGACTGGAAGCCCTGGTCGGAGGCATACCAAGGCCGGACATTTATTGGTCGCACAATGGCAAACCATACGCGGGTCGTGACATCAGGGTAAGTGACAGGGAACACATTTTTTACATTTTCTTCTCGAAGTGGGTGGGTTTTTGTGTATAGAAACAATTTTCAAATTAATTGGAAATTTTAACACAGGAGGGTCGATGTGAGGCTGAATTAGATTTGTCGTCTGTCATAAAATTTATTTATTAAATGTCAGCATTCATGTGGCAAACGTTTGGCGATTGAGATAGCTGATGGCGGCAGCACGCGAGGACAGATTTCAAAAGACATAAATCATTCGAAATGTTGACGAAAAGTTTTATTTTCGGTGCGGTGGACCGTGTTCCATATGTAAATACTTTTATTCGTTTTCATCCTTAGTGATGTGCCAGGGTCGTCTGGGTGCGATTAATAAATCTTTATTTCGGTCCACTGTTGGCGAAACTGACCTCAATCTGAAATGAACTTGACACTGCCGACTGTATTTGTATGGTGGTAAAACGGGATGGGTACCTACGATATCCTGCTTTATAAAATCCCCCTTTTTCATCCTGTTTTTTCCAATCCCGCTTTTTTATAATCTCGCTTTTTATAATCCTGTTTCTTATAAGTGCGATTCTTTTATTTCCGTTTTTTTTAATAATCTAGCTCATTCGCTCAGCCAAATATTGTTTTTTACATTTTTACGAACTGCTTTGGCTAATGCTTCAGTAACGTATTGTTGTTCCCTTTGTTATTCGTGGTTGAATGCATAGTGTAGGTACCTACCTATTGGAAAATTAGGTGATATTATGCCCAACTGCGCACTTTATTCGCCATCACTAAACACACGTCTTCGATCATGATCATCGACTCATTGTGTAGTTCTTCTTTCATTTTAAGTTTGAACTAACGCAAGGATCCTGAAAATACTTGACAAACAAAAATGATGGCTTCAAACACCTTCAAACAAATCAAAGTCTCTACTCCATTTCAAAAAGTTACTTAATGTAACATAAATATTTTTATTTTATTTTTTGTATTTGAAACTACTCAATTTCTATCCAGTTTATATTTTTTTCAAAGTGCATTTTCCCATGAAAAACGAAATGTGTGCCTACAACGCCGCCTGTTGAGAATTTTCCGACTTTTCTGTTTTCCTAAACCATCCCTGATTCAAGACGAACAAAACAAAACAAAAATCATTCAAATCGGCTGATCCGCTCGTGAGTTATAAAGTCACAACACACTTGCAACAATTTTGTATATAGATAGAGTAATTCCTTTTTGTTGTGTAACATCGCATGCCGGGCCTTAAGTAGCTCATGATGCCTTTTAAACATTTTTCAAATAAAAAAGTAGTACCTACCTAATGACAATGAAGGTAGCGGACGCAGGCCTCTTTTATATTTCTTCGAGTAACTACTTCAGGTTAAGACTGCGTCGATCGAACTTTTTTCAGTCTTTCCCTTTTTTGTTGCCACTTTTAAGGGGTCTTTCAGTGCTGACCACTAAAAGGCCCATCAATTCCAGAAAAAAGTATAGATGGATATATTTGAAATTATTTGGAAAATGGTCCTTTGGCAAAGCTTCTTGTTCAGGGATTGTATACCGATCTAACTTCGGTAAACATACGATTGCCACGATATTTTCAAATAATGTGTCTCAATTATGCGCCTAGGTCTCACTCTTAGTCCCACAGCTTTCGCTTTGTAAACAATAATTTTTACAAAACAACAATGTGCTCCCCTTTATAAAGCGACACTTTTCAATTTCGTGCTTGTTTCCGTCGCATTTGACTCCGAATAGTACACTCTGTATTCCATTTGTTGAAAGCACCATGCGCCTACAAACACGCAACACTTTCCCCAGTCGAATCAGACGGCAACACAATATCCCACGGATGGTCTAGATCTAGATTCTCGATGAAAGCCCTAAATATAAACACACGCAAAGTAAGCCATTCAAATGTTATAAATACCCGAGGTCAAACAAGCTCCAGCACTGGCGCCCACTCCTACAGGATATTCCATTTTCATTTCAATTACCCCCAATTGGTAGTAAAAGCCTTATAAATTAAATTAAAAAAATATTTTGGCCCCTCTCGAAAGTCGAAATCCGAATTATAATTCCGCAGATTAATAAAAAAGCACACACCACCCACAGTGTCACAGTAAATCCTTTCTGAACCAAACACACACAGACAGATATTTTTTTTTTTTGGCAATTTTCAGGCCAATGCGCTGCCATCACCCCTTACACGAGACAATTTGTCCCAGCCCCGGCTACTTAATTGCCAACGAATTAAATTTATTCATAATTATCTTTTGCAAATTATTACGACAAGCTAGCCACCACTATTGACGCTCGCGTTGTGTGTAGGCGTCAAATCATCCCCATTACCCCTACCCTTCGATCTTGTTCCATTCAACATTCAATAGCACATACGAATATAGAGGATATATCTGTTGTATGGCCGATCCCCATCGCCCACCGTCGAACGTGTTAAGTGTAAAAATAGCCAAAGATCTCATTATTACAATTCGTGCTCTGCACAGCCTCCTCCGCGGATGAGTTCCCACACACAAGATCCGCCATACAGAGCTCGAAAATAAACAGCAATTTTTATTGCAATTTCAAAACGAACGAAAGGAAACTCGACGTACACATTAACCCCAAACACTCATACACACATCTGCATCCGAGTCTGTAGCTATTTACTAGAATTTTGATTTGAAAATTTCGACTTTTTCTTGGATCTACTTTCAGTATGAGTATGGACGTGTCACGCTGATGATCCCCGAGGCATATCCCAACGATTCCGGAGTATACGTGTTGACTGCGAAAAATCTAGCTGGTGAGGCGTACAGCTCGTGTAACGTTACGGTGAAAGGACGTCTGCCCAACGAAACGTCGGACTCGGAGATGGCCAGTGATATGGAGCCAATTAAGCCGTCGGTTCAGTTGCCGCTGAAGGATGTCTCGATTTTCGAGGGGAAGTCGCTGCGTTTGGATTGTGTAATTGTCGGTCAGCCGGAGCCTGAAGTTATTTGGTATCACGACGAACGTCCTGTCAAGGAATCAGCAGATGTTCAGCTACTTTTCCAGGGAGATCGGTGCTCGTTGCTGATACAAGAGGTCTATCAGGAGGATGCTGGCCATTACAAGGTTGTCGCGATCAACTCGGCGGGAGAGGCTTCGAGCAGTTGCGAGTTGAAAGTCACTCCACTGAATATAGCGGAGCCAGCAACGCGGGCGCATGCTGAAAGTGTGGCCGTGTCGGCCGATCGACAGCCCAAGTTTGAGAAGTTCCTGAGTGATGTGCTGGTCGCCGAAGGCGAGCCAGTTGTAATGGAGTGCATAGCGATCGGTGATCAGCCCTTGCAGGCAAAGTGGTATTTGAGTAATAAGGAGCTCGAGCCCTCCCCGAGGATCACAGTTGTCTCTGACGCTGACAAGGGTATCTTCAAGTTGGCCTTCAGCAGTGTATCGGTGGACGACAAAGGTGTGTACACAGTGAAAGTGTCGAACAAGTCTGGTGATGCGAAGTGCTTCTCGCACTTGATCGTGAAGAGTGTCAACGCGCCCGATAACCAACGCGTGCCGCAGATCGAAATCGAGGAGAAGCTCATTTGTCCCATCTTCACAGAGCTCTTCACCGACAAAACGGCCCAACCGGGAGACGTCGTCAAGTTTGAGTGCATTGTGAAAGGCAAGCCGACTCCCAAGGTCCGGTGGTTCTTCAACGACCAGGCTGTGCACGGCAAGAACTTCCTTATCTCGACTAGTGGCGATCGCCAAGTGCTGACTATACCAGAGGTGAGCTCAGAGGCAGTTGGAAAAATCTGCTGCGTTGCGGAAAACGAAACGGGAAAGGCAACTTGCATCGCCCACCTAACCCTGATCGGTAGTGAGCTGCAGCCTTCATCAGTAGCCAATATGCAACAGAGCACCCAGGAGCACAACACCGAGTCGTCTCGAGTCACCATCAAGAAGCAGACCTTCACCACGACCTCTACCTCCCAGATAAACAGCTATGAAGGCAATCTGCCTCAGATGGAACTCCACACATCAAGTGCGCACATCGACCAAAGCCTCAAGCAGCTCGGCTCACAAAGACCGGAGATTGTCGAAAGCCACCACTACCAGGAGTTCCACAAGACCAACGATTTACCATCGGCGGTCCAGCAGAAATCCGTCGTCTTAGTCCAGTCCGCCAGCGGAACCGATATATCTCCAAAGAGCAATCGGAGGCAGTACGCCCCGCGGTTCACCACACCTCTCACTGGCAAGATCGTCGATCAGGGAGCTGATGTCAACCTGGAAGCCATATACGACGGATTCCCGTCGCCCGAAATAAAAGTTCACAAAAACGGCACCGAGTTGTTCGAAAACGACAAGACCAAGATCTCCAGCAAACTCAACCGGGTCACGATCGATCTGAAACAGGTTGGTGTCTCGGATGCAGGCCGATACTCTGTGATGGCGTCAAACAGCATGGGACAGTCGACAAGCACCGCTGATCTGGTCGTAAAAAGTGAGTACCCCTATTCCCTATAAACAAACTATACCCAAACTTCCTGGCAATGTGTTGAAACTTTTTATTGGTCGGTCTATGTGGACCTCTGACAGACGTCGGGTGATTCATTGGGCGGTTTGTTTAGTTAAAAAAACAGAACGGTTTGAGGTAGAGATACTCGTATTTCGAGTATATTTTTTTTTGTTTTGTTTTGTTGTGTGGTCGTGCACACAGATATAATCCTTTGAATTTCAATTACACATAAATATGGCATAGATGATATTTTTAGATGGGTCCGCTGCCAAATGTCATCTCATCGATTTATGCCAAACAAATGTTTATTGTGTCGTGTGACATAGATTTTATTTAAATTTTTTTTTCATCGCATTATGGAATTGATGTATTGAGAATTTGATTTGGTTTCTGCTCATTGACAAATTCGTTTGAGGACCTATTTCCAGTTGCATTAAGAAGGACGTTAAATTATTTAATAGTTTTTTCTTAGGTTACAAATAAAATATCCACATACGCAGCTCAAAATATTATTATTTTTTTATTGAGATGAGCGCACGAATTTTTAAATAGATTTCTTGGTAAATAATAAAATAAACGCTTGCATTTGCGAAGTCATCGTTAAAATGTTTTTATTATTTTTGGAATTAAGTGTATTAGTTCAAGGCCGATGGGTGCGGGTGGCCAACCCAACAGTTCAGCACTTAAGGTTTGACGTTTGAGGAATGATTTACTGGTTTATAAAAGGGTAAAATTGTGTAGAGACCTCGAAGTAAATTTTTTTAAGTGAAACATCTTATTGACAGGATAAGTTGATACAAATTTATTGCCACTTATGTAGGTGATGAAAATGTGATTCGATTAGGCAGTGGGAATAGCAATATTTGTTGTTTTTTTTTCAACTGATGTCAAGTGCTATTCATTTGAGATTGATTTACGAGCGATTTTTGCACGAAGTTTTAATTTCATCGCGAAAATTTGCAAATTTCGTTCAGCTGTCAGATTTTAGTATCAGTTTTGATTTCGAGATTGGGATTGTAAATAAAATGACTCATGAAAAGGGTTGCGTATTTTCGCGGACAAAATTCTTGGAATCAACATTTTAATATTCCTATGTGGATCAGTAGGTGTAGTGGCTTAGTGGTTAGTGTGTTGGACTACTAAGCGAGGGGTCCCAGGTTCGAATCCCGCAAAAACCCAAATTCCAACTCAGAGTTTTTTCACTGCGCCACCTCTCGCGAGCGTCTGACAAACATCCGAGAGTAAAACTGTCTTGAAAGAGCTTCTCATAGCCGTTTGGAATCGGCATACAATTTTAGATCCCTTCCATTCGTTCCAAAATTTTACCCTTTTTGGGAATTTCGACGCCATAAGTCTTCTGTGGGAAAAAGGGAAAAAAGCAGCAAAATCTTTGAAATTTCAGGAATCTTCTAAATATAAATCTTTTCTGAAATTTCAGTAAAACTTCTGCATTCTCACCATGATTATCAGCACACTAAATGTCCTTAAAAAAGAGCTCGATGTTCCGTAGAAGAATGCCTTTTTAGAAAAACTATTGCATAGCGAAAACTAAAAGATTTTAAGACTTTTCGAGCTTCGAGGTCAGCTCAGTGATCCCATATTGGGGGGAAAGTCGGCAATTTTGTCGGGAAAAAAGGGGAAGGGATTTTTTTGCGGGAAAAACAATCTGAAAGGGAAAAAGAACATTTCAAACTTTATTTATATAAAGTCTTCGAAAGACTAAACTATTTTTAAATAAAACAAAAACACGAAACAAACTGTCTACTTCCACTTTGAAGAAATTTATTTAAAAAAAATATTATTATTATGACTTTGCGGTAGACAAAACTTCACAATAGTGAATATTTTTAAATATAATTCCTTCTATTATTGTTCCTATTATTTTGTTGTTTGCTTAAATTCTAAGACATTTAAATAAAACATAAAATGGGAAAAAATAACGTTTTGGTGTTAAAAAAGGGGGATTTTTTTTCTTTAATCTGGAATCCCTGCGTCAGTAGCCCCCTTTTTGAGCCTTAAGACTCGTGCCGCACACTTTTTAAAAATGATGAAAATGGCCCTTTTTCAGTTTTTATTCTTTACGAACCAAGAATATAGAAAAAAAAAAATATTTCGTCGTGAATATACATTTTTTTCTATAAATATTTTTGCTGCTTTTTTTTTTTTGCTATATGTATTAACATTTTATGTGGAGTCCCCTTTTTTGGTGTGGGCCCCTTTTTGAAATTTTTCAGCGCCAACGCTGCGCTGCGATGTAACGCGTAGTATGCACATGGTGCGAAACAAAATTTTCCGGTGGTCTCCAAATGGACAGCGAAATGTCTTCAAAAAGGCAGTGGAAAATAATTTGTGCAGAGTTCCATCAGCTGCTACACAAGTAGCAGTGTTACCAGCACTGGCTATTTGTATCCGATTTGAATATTTGAACTTTTCGCTGATTCCTTAAAAGTTTTCATTTGGGTTGGGAATAGTCCTCATTTAGACTATTTACTTTAAAGTTTGGTGATTTTAAGGATCCTTAGGTATTTATAAAACAAAAATTCATACTTCAATTGCGAACGTATAAGGCACCAGTTACATATAGCAATACGTAAAACGCAACCGTAAACATTTTCTTTTGCTTTTTTGATCACTTAAACTTGATGGTTGAACTCAAACTTGTTCTTCAAATGTTGCTTATGAAGTATAAAGTTAGTTTATAAAAAAAAGTTAACAAATTATTTTTAAATTTTCTAGAAAAATAATTTATAAATTTGTCCGTAATATTAGCCAAATAGTCCCCAGTTCATACTTCGTTTGAAACGAAACTATTGTTGCTTTTTTGGGAGGTATTTTGTTGGTTTTCCTGTACAAACAGAAATAAACTTCACAATTCTTGGATTGTTTTTTGTTAAAAATGTGCGTACAAAATATTTAGCAAAAGGTCTAAATCACTTAAATAGCAGACTCAGAATTTGCATAGCATTTGCTTTCTCTGATAAGTTTTATTCATACCAATCTGAGTAAAAGGTCTGTGCTGAACATTCGAACATGTCAAAAGTTGGAACTAACTCAAATTGGTTTTTATTCATACGAAACGTAGCAAATGCTCCGATTTTGACATTTCTCTTGAGTAAAAGCAATTGCTACGTTTTATTCATACGACCCATTTGACACGCTCTAACTGCTTGCCCACACTCGTTCGTCGTCCTATTAATTGCTTAATATTTATCTACTCTGTTCATGACTTTGACAACAATTTTAGAAATGGGCAGCATCTAGAGATACCCGAGGCACAAGTGTTTACAGTTTTGTTCACTATTTAGCGAACAGTGTTCAGTGTTCATGCCAACGCATGGGATTTTCTGACTATGAAAATTGAACCTCTAAACACTGAATGGCGCCGAGCCAAGATTTCTAGAATTCTTATTCGCATTTGATTATTCATTTCTTGTTTATTTATTCGTCTTCGCAGAATCATGAGAAATATGTGAAAATATGATTAATTGTATCTACTTGTAGGAAAACTGTCACCGTTGCCAATAACTAATTATTTACTTTGCCGATCATTAATATCATTTGTTTCTCCGCCCACAGAGACCATCTTTCCGCCAGTTTTCGGTCACCGCCTACAAGCGCAAGTCGCCAAACGAGGTGAACGTATGGTCATGGAAGTCGAGGTTACTGGAACACCGGATCCTACAGTGACTTGGCTGAGGGATGATAGGCCATTGAAGGAAGTTGCTCTATCAGAGCACAGATTAAAGTCAGTTGGGAACACCCACACTCTGATCATTGAAAAAGGTTTTACAGCGACATCTATTGTGGAATCGGAGTTATATGTATTTTATTTTTCAGGTCAAATAACGGATTCAGGAAAATTCATGGTGAAAGCAACAAATGCTGGTGGTGAGGCGAAAAGTATTGCCGATTGTGTTGTCGTTGAGCCAACACCTGAGCGTATGATTGAAGTTGTCAAAACGGTCATCTATGATGACTCTAAGGATTTGAAAGTAGAGGTATGTGGGGGATTTTTTAATGGTAGCGGTGTGGGATTTACACAAGTGGACTTGTTTTCATTGAGGATTTAGTGGAGGATACTACATTTTTCGTCTTCTGATATTCAGATCCACTAAATGAGGAAACAAAAATTCCGAGAACTAAGTCAATAAACAAATTACACATCCGTCATGCTTTCTGACAGTCAACGTTGGGGAGCCAGTCATTCAGTATGACAGCCACCCGTCTGTGAGTGACAAGTAGCACAGCGTGTGCTAATTGAAATCGTCTGATAGTTTTTGAAGAGCGCGCACCAATGGAACGATAGTTTTGTTAACAATCAGACGTTTGATGGAAAATATGTTTTTGTTCTAATTTGTTAAATGGAAAAGAAAAGTATTACTGCCGAAATTGTGCAAGTATTCACCTTTAGGCCTTACCAATAAACGTTTTTATTTCCGACCTTAAATTTTAGTAGTTCACCATGACAATGTTTTTCATACGAATTTTGCTTTGACGTAAATTGTGATCTGACGTAAATTAAAAAGTCGGGAATTAAATTTATCATTTGTACGTGCGATTTGCTGATAGTAAATCATTTGCTGCACACATTTGCTGTACAGATGGCGCCACTTTAATTTCATTGTAGAACAATAACAAACTAATTGTGACAGCTGACAATTAAAAAAAATCTCAATATCGCTGTGAATAGAAACTCTTTGCTAATCGATAGACAATAAATCCGTCTAATAGATGGCGCTATTGTTTTTTCTAGATTTTCAATGCAAATACCAGGGTTTTCATACTTTCACCAGCTCCATCAACTGAAACTGTCACTTTATTTATTCTAATGATCATCTGACATTGAAGTGACAGCTCACAGCTGCTTTGAGCAGATATGTCACTAAATTAAGTTTTTATGAATCAGAACAATGTCTAGTCAATGTGGCTTGTAAATATTTGACACATAAGAAAGAAACTTAAGAGAATTTTCGCGAATTTTTGACACAAGCTTAAGCCGGCATAATCTTATTGTGGTTGATGGCAGAAAATACTGATTTCAATTGTTGCTTCCTTCTTCAATAGCGAATAGGACTTACAAACGCAAATGTCTGGAAGAAACTACACTTAGGGTCCTATATGGATCCGCTATTAGTGTAAGTCCGCATAATTCTATTGTGGTTGCACCGTAATATGCCAGATTACAATAAATAAATAGCATACCAAATGGCTGAACCTGGTCTAAAAGTTCAATAACCTTACTTTGTTTTTTTTAGTAGACTCAATTAAATTTTGTGATATTTTGGGGTATTGAAGTAACTGTCAGCGCACCAGTCTTACCTGCAGTAGATGGCGCTGCTTTTCTTCCTAAAGAAAATATCACCTCAAAATTTCCACAAAACAAGACCCACTAAATCCTCAATAAAAGCAAGATCCTGTAAACTATTACAACCTTAGATTCCAATCTTTATATTTCTCTCTCTCTATCTCTCTCCTTCTCTCATTCATTTCATAAACTGTATAAACAAACCAAAAAAAATGTGTCCCCAGCCGATTAAGCAAGAACCGCCAGCTTTCCACACAAACCATTCTGCAACAACAACTGAGACCGATTTGCATGGAACATCTGAGTCGAAAATAATCACTGAGCATCGTTGCACAACAGCGGCAACAATGCGTCTAGAACACAAGTCCGCGTATTTAGATTTACCCACCCTGCAAAGGCCGATAATACCCCAAACCACTAGCACAGCAACAGATGCAGTGCATCCCGATTTGAGAAGCACCTCAACCAATACCCAACCGAGTCAAATGCAAACCGATTCCACTCAGACTCCACCGCAAGTGCCACCAAAACCATATCCAGGTGTCCCCGCGGTGGAGAACGGCCAAACCGAGTCAACTTCGGTCAGCAAGAAGTCCTCCCTGGAGTATTTCAAAAAGATTGAAATCCAACACCAACAGAAGCAACAGCAACAACCCGTCAAGCCTCCATCTGGTGAAAAGTACACAAAGTTTGAAGACATTACCAAGTCAAGTGCCGCCCCCCAGGTATCGGCGAAACCCTCCATTGAATTGGATTTGATGAATCTTAACCTCGTGCCGGGTTCGCCCCCTGAAATTTGCTACATCCCGAAGGTGGACTACCAGAAGCCACACATCGCAGATAAGATCAAGAAGATCGAGCAGTCTCAGCAAAGCATGCGCGAGGCTCCCATGGGCGGAGTTCAACTGCTTCCCCAAATGTCGCCAATTCTTGAAGAATCCACTAGGTCGACCTCCTTCATGAAGGAGACAAAGATCGAGTACGGCCAACCGATCATAAGGCCAGCCGCCACCTTACCGACCCCCAACAGGTCCTCCAATCGATCACCGTCACCCAAACCCTCCGCTGAGGGTCTGCGGATGGAAAAACTGTGGACACCAACCCCGGTACAGAATGGCGCCTACGAGAGCTGTCAGAGTGACTTCGAGCAGGGCTACAAGACCGAATCTGACTGCGAGATCACCAAAACTATCAGCCAGACCAAACAGATTTTCGAAGAAAAGATCAAAGAGCAGGAAAACCTTTCTGCACCACTGTTGGTCAAGCAAGCTGCATCCAAACCGATCCCAGTGACAATACAAAAGCCACAACCAGATCCCCTGCCAGATATTAACCTCGTTCCAGGTTCTCCACCCGAAATTTGTTTCGCACCACAACCCCAGCCCGAACAACGTCGACAATCGCTCGTCGAAGCCATGGAAAAGTCCCTCGAGTTGGACCTACTGCGCGGACCTTCTAAGGTCCTCCCGCACTCAGTGCCAACCATGATACCGCCACCGCAAAATCACATCGCACCACAGTTGCCATCCAAGCCCATTCAAATCGAAGTTCCACAGATCGTGAAACCGCCTCCACCAGTTGTTCCACAAAAATTCCTGCGCGGTGAGATTTCAGAGAGCGAATACGAAAGCGATCGTTGGAAGTACAGTGGCAGCGAGTCGGATGAGTCTTGCTTCAAGCCAGTCAAAGGCCCCCAGGTGGTTAGCGTTCGGCCTAAATCGATGGAGGTGCAACCGCCGCCATTGAAAGTCAGTGGCTATACAGCAGATACCGAAGAGTTGAGCTCTCGAAAATTCGAATCGGTTTACGAAAGTCGTCAGTTCTTCGAAAGCAAACACCAGAGCAGCACTACCCAACAGTATCAGAACGGAGGCGTTACATCACCGATACGGGAAGAGAAGGTTCGACTTGTCTAACCAAGCTAACACACAAGCTTTGCCTGTCTCGTGTGTTTGTGTGCAAATTAGTCTAAAATATCTATCTCGTTTGTGTGTGTGTGTGTGCAAACTTACACGCTGTCATATTTCGCATGATCACTTTCATTTAACCCTTTATAAGCTTTAGCAATTTTTTTTTAGTTTTTCTTGTTTTGTATAGTGAATAACAGAAAGAGGACCGTTTCTGTGGCACAAACTCAAGTAGAATGAATAAAGTAAAGAAAAGATCGCCTCATTCGAAACCTCACCAGTTTCAGGTGTTTCAGGTTGCAGGTTCAATCTTGGAAAGATTGAAAATATAAAAATTAATTGTCCACCTGTCAACCCGAACATAAAGCCACAAAAGCCTTCTCCGAGCTTTGTTTTCGAAAGTCGCTTGACATCGCACAGATCTTGGCGATACACTATTCAAATTGAACCTCTGGGCGCTTGAACATTTTGGAGGTTAAGACTCTTTCCTCAAATTAGACACTTTTGTGTCAGTGAGAAAACTAAACCCTTACAGTAAGGATTCAAATGATCGATTTAGTTGCACTATATGACCTTCGAAAACCAAAATTTCTTGTAATCTAAACATCAGTTTTCAGTTGAACTCTTTTGCCAAAAACCTGCAACTGGAACGCGTTTCTCGTGATCTAAAATAAGTGCAGGTACTCGTTCAACAGGTAATTGGCTCAGCATTACAAAACGTGAATTGATGCCATCAAAAGGGTGTTCACTGTTCACTGCGCATTCTGTTACCTCATTCCGCCATTTCCGTCTGCTTACATTTCCAACAAGAGTTCGTGTCACAAAAGGTCTATTATAGTCCATTCGTTATCTTACTCTGACTTTTACATTTCACAGGATTTCCACAAGTCGTCGATGACCAGCAACGCAACATACATCACACCGCCAAAGGCTAAAATTCCACCGCCAGCCAGTCCGTCGAAGTTCACTAAAGGCGACGTCAGCGATTACAGCAGTGAAGTGGACGAACGGTTCCGATCGGTGTCCCGTACTTACGAGTCCGATTCAGAAATCAAAGGCTATCGAGTGGTTCATCCTCCGACACCGACTCAATCGGGCAGACGTTCAAATGTCTCCAATGGTCACAAGTCGCCGTTGCCACCGATGGAATTTGAGATCCCCACAACCCTACAGGGCCCCGCAAGGCCAAAATTCGAGCCCATCAAGCAGGAGCACTACCAAAGGACCCAAACACAGAGTCAAACCAGTCAAACCCAGCAACAGAAGCTCTTCAAGCCCAAGCCAATTGCGGCCAAGTTCATTGAGGCAGCACAAGCCTCAGCGCCGCCCAAGACAACCATGTACTACACATCAGTTACCGGCACCCCGATGCATCTCGCCAAGGTCGCGACTGAGACCAAGAACACAATGCAAATGAAGGAGTCCACCGAGACGTGTCAGCGCATTGTGAACATGCAGCAGACCAAGCGCGTAATACACTTCGACAGCAGTGAGCAGAAGCAACGGAGTGAAACACCCCTAGAGCCCTTTCCCTATACGGTGACCAGTCCGAATCGGCTGACGCCTGCCCGCCAAAGTGGACCTCCACCAGGCACACCGACCAAATTCATACCCGGCGATTTCCGTGAGTCGGACTACGAAAGTGAAGTCGAGGGCGCAAGAATTCGTCCGTTATGGACCCCCCGGCCTTTGGATGGTGAGCCAAGGTATCGTCACGTCGAACCTCCGCAAGGTGCTGACGGACGATGCACTAGCTTACCACGAACATACGAACGGGTTCTTTCGCCAATGGAGTTCGATCGGGGACCTGAAATGCCGACGAAAATTCAAATTGACACACAAAACCGACAACGCCAGTCGCAAACCCTCGACAGGTACTCATCGTCGTCGTCCAAGAAGACCTATCAGCGGCACGTTACCCAAACCACGCGCGATGACATGAACCTCCAAGTGGGTTCACCGCCAAAGCATGGCTACATCCAGAATAAAGCAAGCGCCCACGCCACCGACATGGGCACCACGTTCCTACAGAAGCATCACAAGTTCGTCAACGAGATAACGTCTGATTTGAGAACAGCCCCTGTTCAGGGTGTCCGGCCTGGCTTCAAGCGGGCCCCCAGCGAAGGTACCAACAAACCCGAGGCGTATCGAAACGAGTCCAGAGTTTCGCAGTGCGGTGAGTAAAACCTACCTGCATGTTGACTTGATTTTAAAAAAAAAATATTTTCTTCTTATTGTTTGGTTTGATTTGATTTGAGTTCTTTGTTTTTGAGTTTTTATACAACCGAAAAATATATATAATATGTGATCCTTCCCGCACTTTAGGTACAAAATGTGTTGATCCCAACACGGGTTTGATATATTTCAAATATGATTTTGGTTATGAGTTCGGAATACTGTTTCCGGGCGAAGGTAAGAAGTTCATTGGCGGTAAGTCCAGTGTGAATTCGAGTTCGAGTAGTCTGCCAACGAAGGCGCCAGCACAGCCAGTGAAAACCCTTCCTGGCGAGATTGTCATACCAATCCAACATGAACGCACAACAACACCCACCTATCAGTATCCACACCGATATGTGCCTCAGAAACGTCGCAGTTTGCCGACAATCGAAATCGATATCGATCGACTGCATGCAAACGATTCGATTGTACCTAGTCTTCGAACAGGTAAAAGGGATATTGTCAGTGTTGTAAACTAATTTATTGATGTTATAAGGCTTGCGCTGTATAGGCCGGGTTTGTCATTACACGCTTGACGAGTTAAACCGAGGCTTCGATTGGGTGTCGAGTTTGCAACGTTCATCAGCTTCACGAATTTGGTGTTGTTGGCGTTTTTATGTTTTTCCTTTGTTATCGTTTAAACTTCAAGTATTCATCATTGTGTTCATTACTGTCGTTTCTTTCGTTCATCACTGAATAAAATTTTTGAATGTTCATGAGTTTGACAATCTTCCTCATTTCCATCTTCATAGAGATGAATTCGTCATATTTATTAGATTACGGTCGTTTGTAAGCGTTCATCATTGAATTGAAAAAATTCAATTCGAAATTCTAATTTCGAACATTCCATGATTTTGTTCATCAGTGTCATATCTATGTCTATATCTATTCCTATCGTTCATCTTTATTTCGCCACATTCATGAGCGATTTGTCGCCATTTTTATTGTTCATCGTTCATCGTTTATCGTTCATCGCTCATCGCTGAATTTCAATTGTCTGTCATCCTGATCGATATTGTCATTTTCTACTTCTGTCACACAGCGTTTAGTTTAATTTGTATGAGCCCTGTCCTTGTAGTTCATTTTAACCATCGTCATCTTCTAGGCTATTTCATTCTCTTTTCTTTTGCTCATCTTTCAGTCTAATTCGCGACAATGATGACCTCTACCGTCATTTCTGTCGTTCATCTTTCAGTCAGTTAATGTGTTGACATTCAGTTAATCAGCTGAGTCGACCAATGTCCATTTTAGTTTTTTTAATTTCTTATTTCGCCATTTGCAGTAAGTCTTCAATTTGGTTTAAATTTTCATCTTTCGTCATTCATCGTTCGGGTTCATTAATGATTCATAATTTTCATCGCTTACATCGTTCGAATATCAAGCGTTAAGCACTTTTATATCCCGCCGTCACTTTTCATCGATTCTACTTAATTACTCGCATCTTCATAAATATTGTTCATCGGTCATCAAACTTCATTTTCGTTTTTCCCCAATGTTCTATGTACCTGTGCTGTGTACCTATTTTACCTATGCACCATCTATTGCTTATTTTCGCTTCAAGACTTTTGTTGAATATTTCAAATTGCGTTTTTGACGAACTAAGTTGGATGGCCCAAAAATTACTACGAAAATGAAAAAACTGACATTAAAAGACGAAAGTGAATTCGTGAACGAGGCTCGTTCTTTAATGTTTAAATAATTGAGAGTCTAATAAATTGAACAAGTCAAATAGGCTATTCGCAAATAATGTGTCGCCCAAAATTAGTAAAGTTCTCAAGGTGTAAACACATCGGTCTACAATTTTCTTATTTTCGGTCGGTAGGACATGGGAATAGCTCCTCGCAATAATTCTCTTTTTTTGAACTGTTGCGGAAGGGACCGACTATTTCATGGAATCTCAATGGCTGAAATTAAAGACATATTAGTGCAGAGCAATGCTCTCCATTTGTTCTAAAATAAGAAAATTAAATCCGGTTTTATTTTACCTGACATTAAGAAAAAAAAAAACACTTTCACAAAATCAAGGGCAGAAAAATCAAGGGCAGAAAAACCTTTCTGTCTCATAATTGTGATAACATCCCTGTAATTTTTCAGTATTGCTAATTTCAATGACCTTCATAATTGCCGTTTTATTTTATCGATGCGCTAACTGTTACTGCTCCCCTCGCTGTCTATCAAGCGCTCTAATTATAGCTTGGATGGTAAAATTCCGTAAGTTCAGTGTGCATATTATTTTTTTCTGTTTATTGTCCTTGCATGAGTTCAGTTTGTTGTTTATCAAGAAGTGTGTTATGGAACAAAAAAGTTTCCGTGTGATATTATAGTGCGCAATATAAAAATAACGCTTTTGCAACTAAAAAAATAAAAGATCAAAAAGTAATTACTTAGAACTCTCGCAAAATACCACAGTTCCGGATCGGCCCCCAGATGTGCCCGTCAATTCGCATTTAATTCGCGACGATCATACGAAGAAGCCGCCAGTCTTTATAACGGTGAGAAGGTGTCACATATTTATTTCAAATAAATTTAAAATAAATTCCTCTTTTTCGTATAGCCCTTGAAGGATATTGCTGCAGTGATTGGAAAGACCGCCCGTTTCGAGTGCATTGTTCAGAGTGATCCAAACACGGGCATTGTTTGGTTGAAGAATGGCCACGAGCTACAGTGCAGCAATAAACATGTCATTGAGTATCGAAACGGAGTTTGCCGTCTGACAATACCCCAAGCTTACCCAGGTAGATCAATTTTTACATTTTTATCATTAAGTAATTTAAAATAAAGATTTGTATCTGTCAATTGTGTTTGACAATTGGTTTTTGAAGCAAGTGTAGAGTAAAATCTGGTACTTGTGGCATAAAGTACAAAGAGACTTGCGTTGGGCGCCTTTTGTGAATTACTGCTATTGCCAGAAAATAATTTTATGCCGAATATGAACGTCTGTCGTTTTTGACGACTAAATTGTTAAGCGACGGACACAAACTTATTCCATTACGGACTTAAAGATGCCAGCGGAAGAGCGTCACTAAAAAATGCTTGCTTTTCATAAAATCCTTTAACATTCTACTTGTCAAAGTACTTAATGTAAAATATTGCTATATACCTAAAATGCATCAACATGCTTACAAAATTTGCTGTCGAAAAGTCACACACGAAAATGAGCTATACGTTTACGGAACTTCGTCAATTTAACACACAAAAGCGATCAAAATTTCGTCAGCCCCTGATGTTGCTCACTTTATTCTGATGTCCCAGAGACCAGTTTTATTTAAATAATAAAAAACGTCTCATCATTACAATTAATTATAATTTTAAATTTTTAATAAATTATATTCAATTCCTCTAGATGACGCCGGCATTTATTCCTGCAGTGCAGCAAATCCACTGGGAACAGCAATAACACAGGCCCAACTCATAGTGCCTGGTAATAATCGTGGAGTTCGTTATTAAATAAAAAAAAAAGGACATTGCGATACGAAATGGAATTTATTTTTTATTCTAAATTAGTTACTTATTGATTAATGAATATTCTCTAACGATGTATGAATATACATCAGTTTTAGATATTATTTGTGTGAATTTATTTAAAAGCATAAACATAATTTAAATCAGGCACTCATGTATATTGCCTGGCAATAGTATTACGATTATAAAATACAATTTATTTATCTAATATCCTGCATTATATACTAAATAAAAAATTAATAAAAATACGGAAATATGGAAAAATAAACAGCATTGAAAGTTTGTGCCGATGAAAACAAATTATATAAAATAAAAGTTCAATGTGTTTCGTTCTAGTCTTTTATTTTAGAAATAAGTGTAGGTAGAGAAATATTTTCGGTTTGAAGATAGGAGACATCCATCAGTATGAACAAAGGGGTTGGTCTTAAAACTGGGAATTTTGAGATCAAAATACGTCAATCGGTGGGTTTTCTTTTAGTTTTAGAACTTCTGGGAGCAAAAATGTTCCTTCAGATTAAAGAAGTTGTAAATTTATGCAAGCTTCTATTTCGTTTTGAAAAATCCCAAATATTTTAGAGCTGTAGTCAAATCTGACAATACATTACATTTTTTTTTTATTAATTTTCAAGTAGTATTTAGTTCACTAAAAATCAGTTATAACGATTCGTTATATCAATTAATTCATTAGGTACAACTTATTTTTCCAAAAATGAAAAACGCTAGGATTAGGGTCCCTACAGACCCGTTGCGCCAAAAATTTTTTTTTTTAACTTATTTTTCATCAAATTCAGTTTTTTTTCGAACAGTGCCCTTAAATGATGTCAAATCGAAAATGAATTTTTAATGGGACCTAGCAATAATCATTTTTAAGTTCAACGGTAAATTTTAGTGATTATATTTTCCATGCAAACTTCGCAATTGTGTGCTCCCGTAAATTTAAACTCGAGACTAAGATTTGGTATTTGTTTCCTCGATATATAACTTTGACATTAATGATTATAAGTTATTGAAGTTGATAAAAAAAATGGTTTCGGCGAGCGTTTGGTTATTCCAACATACTGGTATGTGGCTCTGAAAAACTGGAAACAAATTTCTTGCAGACCATTTTCACGTACTTGATCTATGACTATGGTCCAGTACCGGGCGCCATTAAAGGTGACATTTGGATTTTTTTTAATTTTTTTTAAGTAGTAAAAACAGGTCGATGACGCCGTCACTACAGAGTTGATTTTTGTGGTGCATGGGTAGCCCTTTACTCTCAATTCGATCAGTCAGCCTATTAGCAAAGCCACTGAGACTCAAGTGAGCCTCATCACAGAACAACATTTGAAGATGAAAAGCGGTTTCATATTTGGACATCAATTAAAACTATATAGTTGCGTTCATTACCAATAAGGTAAAACAGTAAAACCTGCATAAACTGAGCAAACTGCAGAAATCTGCCACCTCGTAAATGAACTGTCAGATTTAGTATGGAGAATAGTTTACGCAGGCCTCAGAGTTTTCCGCGATCAATTAGGCTCGGATATCGACTGCGGAAAGTTACGGAAAATTTACAAATGTCAAACTGTGATATGTGAATTGCTTTTCATGTTTTTAGAATTGCAGCAATGACGGTAAGAATTAAATTAAATATATAGTTATTCTAATGTTTTATCGTTTTAAAAGACTTACGCGAATTACGCAATGACATTTCCGAGGGGTGTTCACTTAAAGTACCGCAGACATTTTTAATCTACGCGCTGAATAAAATTATGAGGTTAAGCGAATTCCCCCAATCTTCGTAGAGACGAAAAGTCATATTTGCTTTCACTTTCACTCTATTTTAGCACTGAGCATTTCTTACAAAATCTGGAGGTTCAATAACTTTATCGACAGAAGCGTTCTCGGTCTATGTTAGGTTATTTCGAGTGAACTCTTAGACCGGTAGGCTTGACTTTCGTGAGAATATAACATTTTAAAGATACCTAGTTCGAAGAGTCTGTCAGTGTAAGAAAGTCTGAGTGATCACGTAATTTTATACCGCCGACAGTGATGACACTTTTCGGTTATATTACTTTGAAATTATTAGTCACCTGGTGGCGTTAGTAGACTCTCTGGAAATGCAGTAGTGCATAGTGAACAAGTTGCAAAGTAATCTTCGAGGGTATGATGATGGACCTCTAAAGGAATATTGTATTGTATTAATTTATTTAGTTTAATTAATTATATTTACATTTATAAAATGTTGTTTTTAAATAATTGATTAATACTTCGCTTTAATAGATTCTATAACATTTATTTTAAATACATTTAAGTTGGTTCGGTTTTTTTTGGTTAAACTATTGTATAATTTAAAACTTTTATGAGCTTAGAAAGTCTTAAGGACCATTCACATGAGCGCGAACTGCGAATAGGCGAACTGCGAACAAATTAATTTATCTGTATTTATGAATTGAAAATTGCTGTTTCGTTTACCACAAAAGCATTATATTAAATTAATATAACACCTAATCTAAAAAAAACCCGAGACTTGATTGATTAATATAATGTAATTTAAAATTACAGCAATTCTCCCGCGAATTGAAAATTCTTGCCGCGAACTGTCACACTTTATTCACAATCCACATAAAACAGTCGCGATCCACAAACCTGCGAATGAAAAATTCGCTCGAACTTAACCTTCTACAATACAAATGATTCGCGGGCACCTGCGACTAAAAAAAGTTTTCATGTAAATGAAGTGTCAGAATCTACGAATATTCGCCAGTTCGTGGTTCGCAGTTCGCTCTCATGTGAATAGTCTTTTAGCCTTGCTATTTCCTAGCACATAAGGTTGTAGATCTCTAGTAAAATTTACATAATCAAGCGAATATGTAATTTTATATTGGGAGTAAAATTAGAGAAACGGCAAACGCCTTGATAAAGAGAGTTCCATGTAGCGATAGACCCCATTCCTCACAACGATTTCTTTGTGCATATTTTTTTTTTACAATTTACAATTGGAAGCACTTACCTACGGATTTATGAAGAATGCAAAAATGGCTATGTTCAGAAGCTTTCTCATTACAGTAGCACTCTCAATGGTTTGTCAGCCATTCGCAAGAGGTGGCGCGGTGAAAACAAAGCCCATAAAGCTTAATACTCTTTAAATAATAACTGTTTTTACTGCCCTCAATTTCAATTCAATTTTAATATTATTCTTAAGTTGGCTGCAGGGACTAGTTGTTCTCCCTAATCTATTGAAAATAAGTTGTTTTGTTATTTTTGGAAATTATAAGCACTTAGGGCCAAACTAGTCGCAGAGGTTTCTCTTTTTGATTTCTTGAAAACTTTACATTATTATTGCAGTAGTTTATTCACTAAGAAATGTGTCAAATTTATAGAAAAAAAATCCCAAACATCTGCAAACTGCAACCCTCTCTGATCAAAATACCAAAGCTGCTCAGCTTTTCGAAAGCTTCAACAGATGTCTCTCCAAAGACTTCCACATCATATGTTCCCTAAATAATGACAACAATCTTGTTAGGTACCTCTCTTTTACTCGTGATATTTTGAGACAAATCTAAATATTTACACACAACGCCTACTCGCATCTACTACATGTATATTTAAATTAAAAACAAAACACAGCAAACACCCTCCCGCTGTGCTTCGTCCTCATTTCATTTTCAAATATTTATTTTACTTGGCACGCGAACAAATTTCGCTGTCCTGCCATTTAAATTTGTTGGCAATCACCAATCTTCCACTATACACCATCCCACGCCGACTATAGGTACCTACTTAACCAACAAAAATACAAAAATCTCAGAGATATGTTTTTTTTATTGTTTTTCGTGAAGAGATTTCGCACAAAAGATCAAGGAAGTCGGCATTGTTGCGCGGTTGGTTGCCAAAACATGTGTTCCCTCTGTCAGGTGAGAAAAACTAATACCTATAAGTACCTACGTGAAGTAGAACTGAGAAGGTCTACATTGAAACCCTGACATTGGGCGCCATGATCTGTTTATGGGAGAGCATACTACTGCTCTGTTGATTTGAAAATACACTCAAAAGCTAACGTTTTCGAGTAAAATTTCGTAAGGATATAATGGCCACTTGTGCTTTTTGTTTATGGTAAAGATTTTTAAGGGGAAATCGTCTGTTTCCAACACTGTCTAACTGCACATTTGCGATGTTGTCGGTTTTCAGAGAGAATTTCCAGTTAAAAATAGATTGCGCAGGTTTTGCCAGAGTTTGTTCGATGTGTCGAGATAATTTCAAATTGTTATTCACATTTTTATAATTAGATACGTTTATGTGTCAGCAATCCAATCAGATGGGTGTATTTTTTTTACATTAATAACAAGTAGGTACCTACTTTAGTAATGGGTTATAATTACATGCTTTTGTTTTTGAGAGGTGTTTGGATGTACATTATTTGCGTTTTTTTTATTACAAAACTTGTTTTATTTTTATATGGATATTTTCTTTAGAATCGATTGGAAAAAAAGGACGTTTTCAATATGGCTAGGAAAATTCATATTATTTTCAAGGTATACCTAAACAAGTCTTGGCCACGGTTTTTGTGGCAGATGTGCACGATTGCTCCAATTTTTGATCACCAAATTCTTTGGTGAACAATCGTTGAACTCAAACTTTGGTTTTACTAATATCAAAACAGCTGGAGGTTAGCATACCAGTTCTCAAAGCGCCACTATATTTCATTTCTATAATTCAAAACCCGAAAGGCTACATTATAAAAATTAGGTTATTATCTAACTGCGTGTAAGACGTGTTGACATGCATTTGCGATATTTTACCACTCAACCAAGGTCAGTTCAAAAGAGCACACAAGGCTCCGAAACTGAAACTTCAATCGAAGTTATTAGTTTCTTAAGAAGTATAAAACGTTGAATTTCTACTATTGTACAAATTCCAGATAACGTAAGAAGGTTGTTTATATTTTAAGATCATCAATTGATTTGTAGACATAGCTAAGGAAATTCTTTGGAATTGATTAAGGAAATTTAAAGCTAGAAGTTATTTTTGAAGTATACTCCCTGCTTCTACCTCCATTTCTGCACAGAGGATACTGATAAAACATACCCTACCTTTCAATCGCAATTCGCAACATCTTGCAATGCAAATGTGAAAGCCGTAGTCAGTTACAGTTTCATTCAGTAGTTTTTAAATATATTCGGGAGAAACACCAGTGGAGAATAGTACCACTTTAGGCCCTAGTTATAGCCATACGTAAAATGCACCCGAAAAAGTTGGAACAGTGTGAAAATGAGTTTTATTACGTTTAGGCGAAAATTCTGTCAGAATTTCTGATGGAATCCAATCAGTGGTGGTTGATTTGTTTTAATTGATTTATTAGGGACGAATTTTTCTGACAGAATTTTCGCCTAAACGTAATAAAACTCGCAGTCATGGTAACCTACTCAAGCTTAAATATCAATTTTGGTTGAAATCGTTAGAGCCGTTTTCGATCAAATCAAACTGGTACGAAAATTTTATATGGGAAGTACCATTAATAATGAGGTTACCTTGCAAAAAAAAAAACACCTCCCGAGCTGTAAGCCCAAAAACTCCAGATCCGAGGTTTGAACGTAATCCGGGAAGCCGTTTAGGCTGTAGGCCTGTGGAAGGACGGACATAATTTTGCGACCCACTTTTTTGAGTTCCTCTATCATCGTAATATCAGAATTGATTAAAATCTCGAGTTCGAAATTTTGTACGAAACCAATATTTTTCTCTTACTACGTAATGGAGAAAGTTAAAAAGAAAAACTCATCAAAAATACACATTGGAAAAGAACCTATTAAATACATCAACCAAATATGAGAGTTTATGTCATTAAATCGAAAATGCTTGCAGACTTTTAGGCTGATTACTCAGGCCTAGAAAAACTTATTAGGGATAGATTATCTTTTAATTTTTGTCCACTTAAGGTGGACATAGTTGTTACTTGTTACTGTTCTAGGCCATTGAGAGAAGGCTGTCAGATTCGATCGCCCGAAAAAGAAAAAAAAAATTTCACCTCCAAATTTGTTTTTACTGCGACATCTCTGGCGAACATCTGGCATGTTTCCAGAGTACTTAATCAGTTCACAATTTCACATTCGGTACAAATTCGTGTCGAAAAAAAAAACTCAACCAAACAAATGGTTATTGAAAGCTGCAACATCATTCATTATTAATCATTTTTAACCTTCGCACTAAATTTACACTAAAAATTAGCGGATAGACTTTTCGTACTAAATTGTTGTTTCCCTTTTTAATGGAAATTAAAGGCCATCCAAAGTGCACTTAGGACAATGTGAAATATATTTTCGATATCCGTGTGTGAACTGAATTATAAAAATCTACCAACAGCTGTATAGACGCAACTTTGTGGATACTGAAAATCCTATTAAACTATGGGTGTTAGGTTCGGTCCCCGGTAAAACAAATTATGTACCTTCAAATTTGAATGGTGAATTCGCGAAAGCTTTAAAATTTCATGCCTACACCTCGTTCTTGTTCTTGTTACCAAAAAGTGTCAAAAGAATAAGAAGTTTAACTTCAAAAATCAGTTGCTTGATAAATCAGTGACTTTTTGGATAATTTCTATACAAACTTTTTGGTATACAAAAAGTTTTTTATTTCTCAACTAAATATTCTTTTAGCTCGATACACTAGCGAATGATACCGCGTGCATCTCAAAATACTGTGGCTATAACCTTGTTTGCAGAAAGACCCACTTCAGCCGTCTTTGGTGCACGTTCGCCTGTAAAAACCCACTGTTTTGATTGTTCCTTGGTCTCTGGTGTGTTGTGGTGGATCCAAGTTTCGTCAACGGTTACGAAACGGCACAAAAACTCCTCAGGATTACGGCTAAACATCGTTAAACAATCCCTTGAAATTGTCACTCGATTTCGTTTATGGTCGATTGTGAGCAATCGCGGCAATCATCGTGCGGATAGCTTTCTCATGTCCAAATATTAATTTAAAATATGATATACCCGCTTATTTAAGAAGCCTGATGCTTTAGCCATCTCACGAATTTCAATTCTCCGATCGTCCCATATCATTCCATGGATTTTATCGACGGTTTCTGGCGTAACGACCTATTTGGGGCGTCCTGTACGTACTCCTGATGTACTTTATAAAAAAAGAAATTAAATACATATAACACACTTTAGTACTAGATTATTCATCCGCTCGTTCAGTAAGTTATTGCACTTAAGAATTATCATTTTTCTCATTGAATTTTGGTTTTCCTGATATTTACGTTATTTTTAAAAAAAAATCTAAATGAGATATAGAACAACAAATTAACAACTTCTAAAATACAGAACATTTATATGTTTTCGTAACACGAAATAATTCATAATGAACATCATCTTCGAATACAGAACTGTTCATTATTATGATGAACGAATGGTCACCGTAACTGTAATGAACATTAAATGAAATGAAAATGATTTACATTTCCGAAATTTCAACATTTTGCCCTGTGAAAAGAATTGTTCAAAATTATTTCAAGCACAGAAGAAACCCAACAAATGTTGAATGAATGAATTGAATGAATGAAATTAGAGGACGATTGATAAATACCCTCGGTTTCCTTAAAATTTTGTTTGACAAATACCATCCACTTGTCCTTTAATCCATCTTTTTCAATGTAGCCCAATAATTACTACCCACACACGGCCCACTGTTGTGCAATTAAATGCTAATTGTGTATGTGTGTCCTATTCAAATGTTTGCACTCATCCATCCTTGAGTGTCGTCTTGAAAAATGAGTCAACCACTTGAATCGTTGGCTGATTCTTCAGCAAGCATGATTCCTTCTTCATTCCTCCTCAGGGTCTATTTTCGGCATATCGCACATAAACACCTGTGTATATTGACTATTTATTACTCACCTGTACTGTGTCATGTTTTTGTGTGTGTTTATTCATTAGATTCTAATTGTCGCCTGGTGCAACAAATGCGGCTCTGACAAAATGCTGTCATTGTTGTATTTTAAGCTCGCAGACTTCCTGGGCGTTCGTCCAACTCGAAGATGGTTCATCAATTATAATTATTCGAACACTTGTCCCAAATCGGCATAAGTTGAGTATGTGCTTTCAATTTCCACTGCGGATGTCTTAATTGATTCATTTGTTGACAGTAAAGAGGATTTTTTTTTAGAACCTTGTTAAGTCGGACAGCTGAAAGCGAAAATTGCTCTGGTGCTGAATCATCCGCAAAGAAGTTGCTTCTCTGGCTCTTGTTTTATAATGTATATTTTTTTGTTTATGTTTTTTTTGTTTTTATGGGTTTTAGCCAATTGGAAAATGATTTTTTTTTTTTGCCATGAGAGTGAGAATGTGAGATGATCCAGGGGAAGATGTACAATTTTTGGGGGCAAGTGTATTCTTTTCTCGCACTTATGTTTATTGCATGAGCTAATTTATTGAAAAATAATTGTTTCCAGAAATATGTGTATTGTTAAGAATTCCGATTTTTATTTTCAAATCTAAAAATGTGCTGTAATTTGATATGAACAGCATTGAACTTGAGCAGATATGCTATAGTAAGTTCAAAACTAACTTTTAGAGCGCATAACAGACTAGAACTTTACAAGTATGTATAAAGGAGTAAGAACATAAAAAAAAAAAACAAATTTTATTCTGTAAACGTGCATTAAATTATACCTTTAAAAATATTTGAAAAAAAAGAATGACTAGCGCCCAGACCCCGTCCAAGGCTATACAACATCTCAGGATATTTATTAAAATTTTAATTAAATTCAAGTCAACAAAATCGTTGGCCCAAAGCCTACTTTCCTATAGTCGGACGATTCTTGTGCTTTTAATTATCTGTGACTTTGCGACTTCTAGTAGAATCGACAACAAAATAAATCTAACACACGAAAAGCAATTTCCTCTCTCTATCTCTGTAGGATTGGACGGCATCCAATAATTTTCCTTAGATTTCATTGTAGGTGTGGAGAGAACGGATGATTCACTTCAAGATAAAATATTTAAAATATTAACGCAAAATTTCCTTAACACAAAAAAAAAAACAAAATTTAAATGTAGAAAAAAAAAAAACAATCGCATAAACTTGTCCGAAATACCTGTGATATATGTATAATGCATAAATTAAGACTTATTTTTGACTCATCTCGGTAATTTTCGTGTTGCCAGAGGACAAACATTTTAAAATTAAACACATTCTTCGCAGAAAATTGCTTTTGCCTAGCATCCTTGTGCTCATAAGTAAATTGGAAGTGATTAAATTTTCATCGATAGGTATGGTATGGACTGTCACTCGAATGCGTCTATTTTTACACGATTGGCCTCGTTAATGCATGAAACTCTCACGAATTGAGTGTGCGGTACCCGATTGGGGAAAATAAAACTTTAAGAAGCGAAGGCGAACAGGAGCGGAGATCGAGAAGAAATCATTTTATTCTATTTCCTCTGACAGATGGAAAATTGTTTTTTTTTTCCGAATTATACGAATTGGATAAACATTTTGCACTTAATTTATATTGGAAGTGTCACTTCCTTGTGCGGTACAGATACCGAAATCAGCTATTTCGAGTATGGTGCTTATAATTTGTGAGTCTTGTACAGGGTTACTACGAGTAAGAGATGACACATTTGCTTGACAGATTTTGTACGAAATGCAATTTGCCCTCGAATCCCTGAAGCAGTAAATGTGGAAAAAAACAAGTAGATATCACAGCAGGTCTCTATATAGAACCCTGAGTCTAGCCTCTCGCAAGCATCGGTTTTTAGCAGATATCCATGGGACCTACAAATGAAGACTGAATTCGAAGGGCTGATTTGAGAAGCTTTTTAACTGTGTCCAAGTACTATATTCAATTGTTACACAGGAGCATGTGGCGCCCTTTACGAGTAAAGTTGATATCAACTGCAACTGACTTCAGGTTGTTTATTATTAAATATTTGCCATTTTTTAGGCCTGTTTGAAATTTCATTACTGACTTTTTTTCGACAGCAAATACAGCAGCATCATTGACAAATTTTTAACAGATCGCTTTTAAATTGAAGACACAACACAGGGCCTAAGCACACAGCCTTGTGGTACGCCAGCCTTAGTATTTCTTTGGTACTCATTTTCTTGCTTGATTCTGAAAATCCACCAATGACTGAAAATCCACCAAATTATAAGGCAACGACGTCATGATGACGTAAACATTTGTCCTAAATTTGTCACTACGTGTGATCGCCTTTCCAGCATCACACTTGCCACACGAGTGACCACAGAATGGCCGAATTTTTGTGACGTCGGCGTGTCAAAATTTGCCACGAAAAAAGATAGCAATATTGGTTTGAGTACTTCTTTGGCAACTACTCTTGCCCGTACGACATGTTGTCGCTGTCAAATCAAAGTCGAAATCCAGAGCTTATCACAAAAGCCATTCCACAATACTAATAATAATGGAGGAATTTTCCTTTCGTAATTTCATATTGTGACCGGTAGAATATATTTGATTAGATTAGGAAGCGGGAGAGCCAACAGGGGGATCAGGCACTGCGGCTTCTTAAAGTGCCTACAGTGGTACGTTAATAGAGCCATCTTTTCACTCCAGATGAAGTCAGGAAGACAAGGATCTTCTCTGAGTGAGGATCCATCACCAGACCACGGCAACCGCTGGACGAGCTAATAAAGTCAGTATAGCATCCGAGGTCTAAGACCCAGTTGTGACCGCAGACTCGACGATAGTTCGATAAGGATTTGGTGGCTCTGTTTACGGTACGTTCAATCGGCTGGTTCCATGATAGTTTGCTGTCTAGGATAATTCCCAGGTATTTGGCTTTTAGAGAATTCAATGGTTTCGCTTCGCCAAACATGGTAGGACGAATAAGGAGATCTAGTTTCCTCGTTTTGTAAAACGGACTATCGTGATCTTCTTTGGATTTATAGAAATACCTTCTTTATTTCACCATCTCTGAACAATAGAATATATAGACCTATTGAAATTATTTGCGGTACATCGAAAGAAACCACATCAGTTAGCAAAAAACTAAAAAGCGTTTAGTTCAAGAATTATGTTTTATTTTTTAAATGATAAAAATAAATTTGTATTTAACATTAAAACAAAAAGTAATAACAACAATAAAAAATATCAAAACATTAACAAAATAGACTTTCAATGACTTCACACAACTTACAACTGAAGCCTGGAAGTGCTACCATGTTTACAGTGGTTCACTGTGTACGACCATGAGCTGGTTCAATGTTGGACTAAAGTATTTATGTGAAAAAAAACATTGCACAAATTTTATTGACATACTAATTTTTCAATTATAATAATCAACATTTTAAGCTGTATCCCACAAACCTCATTAGGAACATCACTTTTTTAAATGGAAGAAAAACAAGAAGCCCGATTATCAATTTATACTAACCAGTAAAATTCACTTTTTCTTGACTACTTGCACTACTTCAACTCCCATGTCCGAGTTAAATTCATAAAGGGTCGAAACGCGGTATATTTTCTCCTTACTTACTTAATCTTTTTCTTATAAGTAGAGATTCTGTAAATTTAAAAGATTCACTGTGGGAAGTGTACGTGTGCCACCGTGGGACAGTTTACCCCAGACATAAGTAATTTCGTACACATTCAACCAATTTTTCCATATCACAATTTCAAAATCAAAATCCTTTCTAACGCTCAGCGTCAATAAAAATAATCTGTAATTCTTCCCAAAACTGCTCTGTGTGACAGGCGATTAAATTACAGGTGTCAAGCGCCGCACGGCAGTGAAACACGACAGTAGAACGTACTCTCTACTCTGTTTGACGGAGGCTTCACTTGATCGATTAATTCTTTGGAATTATTGATTTACCTTCAATTACGATATCTTATAAAGGCGCCTTAGCAATTTTCTTTTTAAATAACTTTGAAAAATATAGACATATCGATGTTGGTCCACATGAAGTTACTTCGCTGGTTGTTTGCTCCGGTTTAGCTGCTACGATCATTTCTGCGGCTTTCGACATGCTACGAGTATTGAAGGATGCACTGTTTACTATTTCATTATTATTTCGGACTCAAATTGCTGCCACATACGAATAACGTGTCGACCTCATGAGAAAGGATTCCCCCTCTCACTCTTCGCAGAGCAACCTGTCAAAATTCTAAATGTGCAAACCTAATTTCAAAGTAATTATAGCTCTTTTTTTAAAGCTCTCCAGTTTATTCATAAATCTAATCCCAAATAACACACCTGTACCATTTCCAAAGTAATCGCCTCCAAAATATATTGCGTGCAACCTTTCACCCAGAATTATTTACCTTTCAAGCGAATTCCAATAAATACTACTCCGCCAAACAGACCACAACTGTTCCGTTCCGTTGGAAAACAATCATCTCCGCATTGAGAGGTGCGATCTAATGACTTCCTAATGCGTAAACAAATTCCCAACGCTCTGTGGCATTGAAATTGAAACTACTGGTAAAATTGTACTTCCTGGCTGAGAGTGTACTTCCAACACCTGGTCGTAATAAAATTGAAAAATTTCCAGAAACACTTTTACGAGAGACACCCGATTTAACGGTCAATTTATTTAGTGCGCCACGAGCCGCCCGTAAGTCCTTTCAATTAGCCAGAAATGATTTCGCTGCCATTACAGGAAATTAGCCACCAAACAGCTGCGCAGTGACAAAAACACGACGCTTTGACACGACCAAGTGTCGAACATCATTGCCCAACCGGAAACTTGATCCAAACGGGCCAAGAAAAATACCAAAACACATTTTATAGTCGGTTCGCATTATTGTTATAGCGGTGTTTTCGAATTTACTTAATAGTACACCGATATAAAATAAAATAAAACAATTTTCTGGTTTCAACGATTGTCCGTCCCATGTGTGACATTGGGAAGACAAACGAACAGGGTTGGCTATGGAGGTGTATAGATTTTTATTTTTCAAATTGGATTCGTGTGGTTTGAGACGCTCGAATGTGGGTGACATTTGGATGAGTTAATTGGGTATTTTTAGATCGTCATCACTTTGTTTTACTTGAACAAAGTGTCGTTGGAGGGGTGGTTTTTTTTGCATACGATCTGGGCGGTATTGACAGTTTCCATTGAAATGTTTTCTGTGCTACTTAAAATTGCTGATGAAAGTACGGTAGGAAATTGTCAACTGTCTCGAAATCTGTGCTGCCTGACGTCAGCAAATATGGGCGATCTTTTTTTTATAGGTCACTTTTTGTACAAGGTCGTAAAAAAGTAGCCGTAGGCGTGTGGACATTATTTGCTTTGGACTCGGATAAAATATGAATGTTGAAGAGCGATGTATATAGCAAGTAGGCTTATGAAGCTTGTCGACGGATTAATTTCCCGATTTTGTGTTGTTTTTTTTAAATTGAATTGTCAGTCACATTTGTGTGGATATTTGTCGAAGCAGAAAAATTGTGAAATATTTAATCATGAGGTCCTTTCTCAGTTTAGGATATTTCCACTTTACGGCAACGAATTTTAGGCATGCTTTTTAACCCTGAAAGCTGTAACTTTAGATAGAGGGTCGAAAGTGGACTACGGCTACAGTGAGTTCGTTTCCTACCCAGGCGGATTGAGGTTGCTCTTTAAGTGTGCCCGTCACATTATATGGGGTTGTTCTCTGCCCGGTTTAAAATCTGGCGAAATTTTACTGTCATAATTTATAGCAGAGCCGAGGTAGACAAAGTCGCCAACTACATCAAAGTTGTGGCTGTAGATTGTGACAAAATTGGGCTCTTGTTAACCGCCAAAAAATCTGCTCATAAAGTATACCTATCAACGAGCCATATATTCCAACCTAAAAAAATTTAAAAGTGACATCTAAAAACGGTTATTAAAAAACCATTCGAAGCCCGAACGTAAGCTTTTCTCTACTGTTGGAAAAACAATTTACGAGATTTAAATTCGCGCTGAAGTTCGTCGAAATTCGTTATCCATTTACTTCAAATTGAATCATGTAATAGGAATTGCCTGTCCAACATTTTAACTCCAGACGACCAGAATTCCCAAGCCCATATTGTGTCTACAACTCTTGTGTGTCAGAAAATCGTTAGTAGAAGAAAAGTGAGTCAAACTTGAAAATCTAGGACCACATTCAATTTTGAGCTGTCACTTAGTTGTCAGTTTAAATTGGTTAGTTTTTCCGTAAGTCGAAATTTGGCGAGTAGAAATTTACGAAAAAATGAAAAGAGGGGAAATGGATTCTCTCTCATGTTTTTTTTTTTTTAATTTTCTCAGCACTTGGTCCCATTCGCACAGTTTCTTAGCAACTCATGAGTCACGCACGCTATCATAATAAATTTCATCCGCCATTCAAAAAACACTTCTTCCGTTATACACAGATAAGTCGATTCGACGATAGTGAAATCTAAATTACATATTTTAATTGGCAATATTTAAGTTGGGAGTTTAAATTTAAAACTTTTTATTCAATGGCTTTGAGTTATTTCACATTTTTCACCAAGATCTCGATTGGACTACTCTCAGCGCTGAAATCCGAGAATAAGAAATATTTTACATCATTCTGCCACCGATTTATATATATGAGCTCCCGCTTCTCGCTCTCTCCAGCGACAACAGCATAGTCGGGAATTGCATTGTTCATGAGTGATTTCCAACTGTACTCGTATGGGTCTCCAACTAGAACTTGATAACTGGACGACGTCAAACTGCGTCCTTTATATTCCGCAATCGCAGTGTTGTCTCCTGGCCTCACCTGTCCAGGGACAAACGAAAACGGTCCCAATAGTCGAGCGATGACAGTATATCTATTTTTAATTGCATTTCTTGGTATACTCTCAGTTGAAGCATTAGCCCAGTTGTTGTTGCCATTGCAAATAAGATTTTCACTTCGTCCTTTATCAGGGTCCAACTTGTTCGAACTTAAATAAATTGATACAATAAACCAAAAATCATAATTGTTTCTACCAATATAAATTGGCTCTCCGTCCCATGCAGTTCCAGCGCGCACCACGTTCTCCATAGTGTCGGGGTATGCCACCCATTGGCAATCTTCAGTAGCAACGAGAACCTCAAACTCGTTTTTTTCTATACGATTATAGAGATGTACAGCTTTAGCACCTTGGCTGGTGACTTCGGCTGGTACTATTATATTGAAGAAGTTCACCCGTCCTACATATGATTCTCCGAATTCATGCATTTTAATTGCATTCTCTGGAATTGGGTCGCCAGATTTTAGAGCCACCCATTTATAGCCTGTCAATGTACGAAAAGGTCCGTCGGATTTATTAAATTGGTATAGGTGAGAGATTTGTTCTTACCATTGGCCGGGCACAGTGTGGTTAGTACGGAAATTATAAGAACCGCGCTTGTTAGTCGACACATTATAGTAGATTACAGTTCTGACTCGTATCGACGACTGAATAGTACTCCACTGACATTGGCTTTATATAAGCACAATATACCGACTGATATAGTGTTATCTGGAGTTCAGTTCCATAACAATGAAATTAATTGATAACAAATATATGGTCAGATAGGAGCGAATGCTTCGGAATATTCGATAAGACCGAGTTTCCTGGCGGACTCTTATATGTCAGTTCCAGCAATACAAGGCTCATAATAGTTCCCTACAATTGTGATTGTCAATTACTGTCATTTTAATCAACTGATACACAATACGTACATATACCTTTATCGATATCAAAGATGGAGGGGTGTTATAGTTGCCAATGTGTCATGGCAGACTACAGTGCTGTCCTTTGAGAAGCTTCCAAGGCGGTACCCTCCGGTTATATGTTTTTGTATAATTTAAATCAGATTCTATTTCTTCAGCGCCCCTTCAGCAAAAATAATTATGCAGTATCCCCAGCCGTTTCGCATACACGCTTATCGCACAGTGCCCAGTGTCCCCCGTGAGTACGCGAACATTTTTGCAGCTTAGTCCGATCATGCATTTAGATCTCTTTTTGCTCATCTCAGGCCATAGTTCTTTTGTAATGTCATTGGCCCAGCGTAGGTTAGTTCTACTCCAGGATTCAATGTCAATCTTCCTTGCAGGCATTCTTAGCCGAGTTCTTACTAAAAAAAAAAAATTTCGCCTTGTACGGGATGACAAATATTGCTGAAGAAAAAGAAATCATTGAACAACAATGTAGTGGTAAAACGTCAGCGAATTTTCTTGGGACTTGTACCGGCCCTAAAAAACCTGCCGAACGCTAATTGAAAACGAAATATTATGCACTTTTTAAATCAGCTGAAAGCGCACTTTTTTAATGAGGTTATATATTCACAAACAGTTTCAATTGAAGTTTCAAAGTCAGCTACAACGGCGAAACAATCGTTATTATTAATTTTTGGAAAATAAATTTTCAAGATTCGTCATAAAAATGCCGTCATACAGGGTTGCCTAAATGTCCCACATTAAATATAGTATGACAGCCCAATAGCTCATGGACTATGGTTGGTACTTAAACCAACCTAATGAACTATTAATTTGAGCGGTTTTTCTTTTGGGAGACGATTTTTGTAAAGCGCTTTTCTCCCCCTAAATATAAAATTAACGAATTCAATACATTTTAAACAACCATAGATATATATTTTTTTTATCGTTTCATTTTTATAAGAATGTGTTCATTTTCTGTTAATTTTCAAATAAAAATATATTCTTATTGAAGTTTTAAAAAAATCTCTTGTAATTGGACTGATTTTATGGCTTCGATTGTGGTGGGCTAGAAACATTTTGATATTGGACTCGATCGACATGGCAATTTTGCACTCATATTGTGACTTGCGAGTTAAATAAAATTATAGACTAATGCATTGCTTGGCGGATTTTAGCCATGCGGTTTCTCAATGACAACAGAAAAAAAGGAAAGAGAGCGCAGAACAATGGCGACGTTGGTTTTATACAGAGATGGCAGAAATGTCATTTTTTGGAATTACTACACATGTTTGCAGTTAACGTAGCCAAACGTATAGTAAACGTAGCACTAACTGTCAAAATGAAGTTAGCGTTGTCAGATCCAACCGTGAAACTGTCAAACTGCGAAATTCCAAATTTGTTTCGCTTTATTTTCTATTGAAATTTAACTTTTTCTAAGCACATATAACATGTGACAAATGTAGGTTGTAAATGAAATAAATCAGGCTTGTAGTTAACTCGATTTACTACGCGTAGATAGTTTATTTGATTTGATATTTATTGATATAAGATATCTCTGTACATTTGAAAATTAAAATTCTTATAGAATACATGACTGCAGTAGATTACCTCACGTAAACTACTCTACTTTTATACCAAGATTAACTACATTAGAAATTACTACCAACTTCACTTGGTGAGATCGTCCTCTAGTCTTGTATTTAACACTATTATATTTGGTACCGACTAGCATGAGCCACCAGACTAGGTACTAGAGTTTCACTTCTCAAATTTAAAACAAAATAATTAGCTTGTGTAACACGATTTTTTCTGCTAGAAAAAGAACCATTAATATCGGATCAGCTGCTATAAGTGAAGTGTAGCCAAAAATAGAGGCAAAAATGAAGAAAGACAAAAAAAAATAATACCGAGCACACACAGGGCTTGAATCGCATAATTTACGAAACGATCGTCGTCCTAACATCATCTCTTCGTTACATCGTTCAATCGAATCGTTCATTGTTTTCATTTTGAACATGACTGTATACAAATTCTGACACCTAAAAAAAACCAATAAATTACGGAAAAAGTTTTTTATTTTAGTTTGTTTATTTTTCTTCGTTGTCATTGATTGATACGAAAATGGCGAGTCGAGTTGTAAAAAATTATGATTGCATTAAAAATAAATTATATGCATAAAACAAAAAAAAAATATTTGAAATTAAAAAAAAAAACTCCAATACCTAACTATTTTTTGAATATATGAATATACTAGCAAACCCGGCGAACTCCGTTTCGCCACCAGATGGCTTCGTTTTTTGTAACATTTCGTTTGAGGATTAAAAGATGAAGAAAAATTATTATTTTTTTCTTGTATTTGAAAATGGAAAATTTTATTTCATTTCACAACAGTAATGAATTAATTTCGATTACAAAATTGAAGTGTAATTTAGTTGAACTTCTCTAAGTAAAAAATGAAAGTGAATCCAAAGTAAATACTGAATCGAAGCGTTATACGTGTCCGCAAATTATCCGTTTCATTGAAGTGCTCTTTGGTAAACCACATTTTTTGTTTTTTGGTCTGACGTTAACACGAATAAAGCGGATGGTTTCCCAACTCGTGAATACGCAACGTATAGCTGCCCATGTGAAAAACAATGATTTTCTAAATGAAAAATTGCTTGCAACTGTTCAATAATTGGTCTCTTTAACTGTTGTGTTCCACCGCACATTCAGCTGATCCACCGTCGACGAAATGAAATATATTTGCAGAAATTGATGCGGTTCATCTGGTGTTGGCTGACCTGGTTAACTTCGTACCACCTAATTTTTATCTATTTGAAGCTTTTTTTTCGATTTAAACTTAGTTTGGTGATTAAATAAATTTTGTTAGTAATTCAAATTAATTCAATGCCTTTTATTTTCCTGTAAAATATATGATATTAACATTCAATGCAAGGATTTGTAGTAAAAAATTGCAGTCGTTTGGATTCGAATGGTAAGTCCGTTGGAATCATCGGGATGCGTGGAATCAACACATCTTCTCCTCTATATTCTGCGGTATGCCCGGAAAAACACTTCGAATGAGCTCTTCCTTAGAATCGGTCATGTGGCAGAAATCAGTGGGCAAAGTGATAAGTCCGGTCGAGATATCAACTGCAATCTTTTCATTACCAATGTCCAACAATTGCTTCGAAAACACATCTGCAGTTTGATCTCGTCAATCGGAGTGTCTTGACATGAAGCCACAAATTTGATGCTTTCAAGCACGCATTTAGTTCGTCAGCTGCAATTGATCGTGGGAATAACTGGAAGAGTCTCCCGAAAATCACCGGCTAATACAACCATGGCTATTCAAAAAATGTTTTTATTGTCACGAAGATCTTTCAACGTCCTGTCCACCGCCACCATTGACCTTTTGTGGGCCATCGTGCATTCGACCCAAACGATCAATTTGCATCATTGTAAGATCTTCGCATTTTTTTATCGATTTTTCAAGATGGTTTCTGCTTGATTTGCATGTTCAGTGGCAATATCAATGCTGAATGTGCAGTTCGGTAGCCTTCTAACTAAGTTGCTGTTATTCCAGATGAAGCCAATGCCAGGGCAACTCATGCTGCGATCAAATCCGTTCCAAAAGCAATGAAATTAAGAACGTTTTGGCAGTACCTCCGGGAGCACCCAGAAAGTAAATGCTACCAGTTTTTTTGTTCACAGCTTCCATCAAAGAGTCATACGCAATCATTTGTTGTCGATTCAATTGCAGAACATTTTTACGAACTGCTTCGGCTATTGCTGCAGTATCGTATTGTTTTGTTGTTCTCTTTGCAATTCGTGGTTGAATGCATCGTGTATTGGACGATTAGGTGATATCACGCCCAACTGCGCACTTTATTCGCCATCAATAAACACTAACTCTAAAAGAAATATTTGTAACTTTAACAGCCTAGAAGAGAACTAACCACACCTATCAACTTGGTTGGTAAGCCTTCTCCCTTCACTCTCCACACCGGTACCGAAGGTGTTATGGTAGCTTTGAGCTGCCCTCCCCATAACCCTACTCACGAATGAGCATAGTACCATGATTGTTACTCATTCATTTTTCGTAACAACCCCTTCGTGAACACTCAAAACGCTCAGCAACTCCTGTTGCCTGTCATCATTGTCCTCGTCATCTCACTCAATCACCCCTCCATTTGAACTTACCCACCTATTCAAATGAAAGGATATTGAAAATAGGTACTTCCCAAACAAAAATGATTGATACAAACAAATGTATCTACTTCATTTCAAAAAGTTACTTAATGTAACATAGTAAACAGAAACAAACTTATTAGGTAGCTAACTATATCGTATATTAAAAAATAAATTTCAAAATTTTTGACAACAATAATTTGCTTAGAAAATCATTAAAATAATTGACAACAACAATATTGCTTTTAAAATTTAAAATATTTTTTTTTTTTGTATTTGAAACTACTCGATTTCTATCCAGTTTATATTTTTTTCAAAGTGCATTTCCCCATGAAAAACGAAATATGTGCCTACAACGCCAACTGTTAAGAATTTTCCGACTTTTCTTTTTTCATAAACCATCCCTGATTTAAGACGAACAAAACAAAATAAAAATCATTCAAATCGGTTGAGCCGTTCTGGAGTTATATCGTCAGGAAGGAAAACCCGACTTATTTTTATATAGTAGATAAGGCCTCAAAAACACCCCAAATTTTATTAAAAATCGTTGTTGTTGTTTCCTGTATAATTTGTTGGGGCCTTATTTAATTTTTTTCTTGGGGCCTTATTTCACAGAGCCGTTGAATGTTTATTGTTCAACTTTATGATAACGTACAAAGCTTAACGAGGGTTGTTTGAGTCATTGACTTTTTGAATAATACATATTTTTTTGACAAAAAAGTTTTTTTATTTCTCAACATAATCTCCTTTTAGCTCGATACACTTCGCCCAGCTCTCTTCCAATTTGTTTATTCCCTCCGAATAATAGGTTTTCTCAAAACTCTCAAAATAGGCATTTGTTTCATTGATGACCTCTTACCGCCCTGCCATTTTTTTAGGTTTGGAAACAGGAAATAGTCAAATATGGAGAATATGCTGGATGGGGTAGCAGTTATAGCGAAATGTGCACACGTGTCTTGATGAAACAGCACTTTTTTCTTTGCCAAATGCGGGCGTTTGTGCTTCAATTCAGTATCAAATCTATTCAAAAGCTCTGAATAATAGACGACGGTGATCGTTTTCCCCTTCTCAAAGTAATCGATGTATATGATATACAAATACTGTGGCCGTAACCTTGTTGGCAGAAAGACCCACGTTAGCTTTCTTTGGTGCACGTTCGCCTGTAGAAACCCACTGTTTTGATTGTTCCTTGGTCTCTGGTGTGTTGTGGTGGATCCATGCTTCGTCAACGGCTACGAAAATAACTTTACAGGTATCTAACTCAAATATAGCTATACATAGGTTCGCTCCTAAAGAAGGAGTTAGCCCAACTTCAACTGACACTTACAGAATTAAATTGAGGACAAGGATGATTCCACACAAAATTCACTTAAAATTTCCAATGTTTCACCCATTTTGCACAACTCAGTGGCACAGGTCTTCACCAAAGTTTTCAGTGCTCATCCCTGTGACTAACTCCCATATCTCTACTCGATCATATCTGCAATTGTCATCGATATTTTAAAATGTGTCTTGTTCTCTGATTTCCAGATGCCAAGCCAACTTCGACGACCCAGAATGGAGGTGACAAAACAGAAGAAAACATCAACTTAACATCCTCCCCCGGATCGCAGACCACCACACTCAAAAGCGATGTTATCAATACCTTCCAGAAATGGCAGACAACGGTGGAGTCTGTACGCTATGTGACAACGAAGACCTTCACGGTACCCGGTTTCAGCAAAGCAACATCAGACAAGAAACAATCACCCACCCCAGAGGAGCCACAACCGACCAACAACAGCAGCAGCATCAATCAAGGTACCTACGCATATCTGCCTCTAGTACGAGTATATCTCATTTCTAATAGTTTTCCATATAAAACGCATACGCCTGTCATGATTCCTATCAAGCTGGGCTTCCATTACATTTGGTTTAGGTTTTTGGTTTTGCTCCTTTCATCGCATACATTGTCATAACATCTCTGTAGTCTGTACCATGTCTTGGATGAGTTAAGAAAAGTTTTTTCTGCATTTTTAACCACACGCACAATAATTCATCTCACATTTACGGAATACGTGAGGGTAATTTGAGCCCCCACTCGAATTTCTCAACTGAATGAGCAACGAAACTCTACACACACGTATATAGAGTGACTCGGTTCATTACATCTGGCACGATCCATCTGCTCCTGCGGTGAGGGCATCTGTGAAGCAAATCGAAACGGCGCGGCCGTACCGGTACCACTACCAACTACAAAATGTCACTTCATCCATGTCATTAGGCACAAAAATTTATAGGGAAAGAGTATAGACACCCCAGCTCAGATGGATCCGTATCTGTGCACGATGGATCTACCATCACCGATTGAGATGGATTTGTGGTGTAACCGATGAAACCGAATGCTGACAGTTTGTCTCAGCTTTGTATCTTTGCTTTTCTCCAACTCATATGCATGAACTAACTCATTTTAAACGTCAGCAGCAATAACAAAAACAACAGCAACAGAGCTCGCAATGAGAAAAGGTCTTAAAAATAGAAAAACCACCAAACGATCTCATGCATGCATCCTAATAAGGGCGCCAGTGCCAGTTCTCCACTGGATACGGAGTACTTTACTTAATGAACTATTTTTTTTATTTTTTTCCGTAACTGTTCTGCCATCTGTACGCACTTGACATTCTCTTTCTCCATTTGTTTGAATGTTGCACGATCTCATACACATAATCAGCATGCATCATCGTTCAGGCACGAGGAGGTCGTCATTTGTCAACAACAACCGCTTTGCTCTGCTTATTTAATCGAGAAGGATTCTCCTCAAAAACACAGATCCTTGTTTACATTTATTTTGTTTGTTTACAGAATGACCCCCCCAGAGAGCGACAGATGAGACCACAGATGGTTCTTAGACTAAACTAAATCACCAAATTAGTTGCTAGCGTTAAACTATTCGAGAATGACTTAACAACAAAATTATGTTCAATAAAATAATATTATTATAAGCTGACTAATAAAAGTAATAGTATGTGTAATATGCTTTTTAAAACTACAGCACACTGCGTACTTACTGTCATCGGGGTCGGCTGCAGATCAGTTTTGTGCAACTTATCCACAGTCGGGGTATTGCTCGGACAGCTGATCCACAGTCGAGTCATTTCATTTCATACCCACACGCTCTTTTGCGAAGCACCTGAATTAGAGAGCGACTTATTCATTTCGAAGGTTAAACTGAAAGTGAGCGAAGCGAACTACCTGCCTGGGCGACTGAGTGCCTGTAAGTTGGTCAGTAGGTCAACTGATTTGTAGATGAGTTGCGTGGGTATAAGTTGGCCATGGATGGCGTCTAGGAAGTCCACCAGGAAAATGTCTCAAAATTCCCACGTATTAGGAAAAGTTAAATTTTTTTGGGGAAGATTCCGTAAGAATTTAGGCGTTTTCAAGACTTTGGCGCCATGTCTCCAGAAGACGTTATACTCACAAACATTTAAGCGCAAAGTTATAATCTTTTTTGCTTGTAGGGGAGCTTGGGAAGTGTCAAAAATTCGTCTTAATGTATAGAAGTATTAAAGATTAATTATACCTGCATAGTTAGTTTGTAAGCAGGCTTCTGGAGAAGGAGCTATTTATAAAACTTTAGTTAGCAAAATAGTCCTTAAGTCTTAATAAAGAACCTTGTGTAGGTGGATAAACTTATGGAACTCTCAACACCAGACCTGGCTTTATAAGTCCGAATGGATGGACGTGGCAGGAACGACCAACAGTTGATGAAATATCGGTGCAGGGAAATAACTCCACATTAAACATTTTTTTATGTAAAGTTATTTTCCACTAAAGGTGAAGCTATGTTCCAAATTAAGTTATTTCCCTGCACCGGTAATCCGCCAACTATTGCTCGCTTCAAACCTGTGATTTGTGGTATCACAAGTGACCTTATAATGGTCTACGTGTATCGGCTTACCTACAGCCACTTCAACCTAACCTAACCTAACCTGTGACTATACTCAACAGTAGATTAGAATCGACCTTCATGGACTCCAAACGATGTAAAGTCATTGAGCCTTACGAATAACAACCTTGAAGCCATTGTAATTTCGACAAATTTATCCTGGGCACTAAAAATGATCTGAGGGCCTTATACCAATAACCATTTTTAGTTTCGACTTTAAATTTAAGTAATTCACAGTGGCAATATTTTCCATACAAATTTCGCAATTTTTGGCTTTCGAAAATTGAAAGTCGAGACTTAAATTTATTATCTGTACACTGTATGGCGATGTGTGTGCGAAAAGCTAGAGAATATCGAATTGGACTACATTGAACCTTGCAACTGTACCGGATCACGGAGCCACTTTAGTCGGAATTCAGAATGAATCTAGATCTGGAAAAGAAAGTTAGAACTCTCTGGAATGTGTCAAAGTTTCCTGAATTATTAACTCAATGACTCAGAGAAGGAACACAGAGAAGGACTACTTGCTACATAGTTCCAGGTAAAACAATGCCAGATGGCTGTCGAAGGAAGACGTGCACTACAGCTTTTGTAAAGGACATATGGTTGGGCAGAGAGCTAGGCACCATAAGGGAGAAGGTTGAAAAGGCTTACAACCGAACAGAAGGTAAGAACTGGACGCAAATTTTTACAGGGCTCCGCACAACTCGGATTGGCTTTTGGTGACGAATGAGAAAGTCCTCAGAAGAAGCATGCTTTAGGGAACAGTTTTGAAGAAACCAGTTCTAAAAATAGGACTCAACAAAATGGCAAAATTTCTAAACTACGCTTTACTGAAAAAAAAATCAAAAAAAACTTGCCACGGAATTTGTTTTTTCCAAAATCCGTTTAAGTGAAAAAGAATTTGGTGCTTAAGTTAAGCGAAGTCGGCTGTTTGTATTCGACAAGGTTGAGCAAGCAATGCTGCTCGTTTAATTTACTTTGCCAAGTACTTGAAATTTTCACAATGGATGACACAGCAGCAACTGAACAGAAGAAAATTGGATATTGGATCACAGTGAACCAAAACCAAATGTAAAGCCAGCTTCGCTAGAAAAAAAAAAACAAAATATGCGGAAATGGATAACGTTTCAAAAATGTAAAGATTGCTGTCAGCCATTTCTCAAATTGTGTTTCTTCATGATGTCGATGTGCAGAATCTTTGTGGTAGGCATGTGTACGAAAATTGTTGGCACCGTGTATTAAGCGTTTTGTGGTGCATGGTGTGCGAAGGGCCTAAGACTTATCTCTTCAAAGAAATGTGTAAAAAGCGGGATAGATAGATCGGTTGTTTTAGCAAATTGAAAGTGGAGCATAACCTCATTTGTTTCCTATATCACACCCGAAGGTTGGAGGACAAATTTTTCATATTCTTATACAACAAGTCGTACAAATCTTTGTATACAGACTGGGGGGCAACCAGCGTTATATGGGAATGACACCAACCACTAAGTTTAAGGTGCTGCTCAGTAAATAAGTTCTTAAATAGACCAGAGGTATTTTGCGGAAAATATGTGAGCACACTCAAACCAAAGACGCCATTATCTATCTATACAATTGCATCGAATCCATTGTCTTACCAAACAAAGGCAAACCAAATAATTTTCTTAGAGAGTGCTCTGATTCAGGGCTGTGGAATTCGATTAAATATTTGATCTAATACGGAGAGGAATGCCAGCTGTTTGGAAAACACTTGACAAAAAGCTGACTATTGTTGGCATGCAAATCTGTAAGATAGCTGATATATCTTCAGCCCAATGCCCTGAATAAAGGATATCCCCCTTTTCGTACGATTTTCTTTCCCGAATAGCTTTTGATTTGGGCTAAAAACAAACCGACTGATAAGATTAGCTATCTAATTTTTGCAAAACCACCACGAAAATAAACAGAAATACAAAGAAAAAAGAAAGAGAGCACAATCAAATGAAATGCGATAAACATGTGTGCAATTGGATACCTGAAACTATGTTGCGTACTTGGCTAACATAATGTTATGCACGTGGACAGATATCTGTATCTGGTATAGTTGTTTGGAGGAAAACTTCAACTAATGCAACTTCAACCGAGAAAGTGTGCAATTATCTAGCAGAACGCATTTGCACAATCGTACAAGTAGATGATTCCACTTCAACTCCACCTGAAGATTATCATATCATACGTACGAGTACGAGCACGTAGATGGACAGATATTTATATCTTGTATTTTTTTACTGTATTATCTGGGATATGAGATCAAAACAAAAACTCGGATGAATCGCAAGAGAATCATCTCTTAGTGACACTTTAATCATAGAGGTGGCGGCAGTTAGTTAGACTGTATTCCCTCAAGTGGATCTTACTGCATATAAATGAAAAACGGTTTTAGTTTGGCATAAGCTTAGTCAAACTTACGTTACCTGGACTGAGTTGCGTAATCATTTTTAACTGATCTCGTTGTATTTCGCCGCGGCTCTTTGTAAAAACATTTGCTTTCGGTGTTGTGTGATTTTTGGTGGACAGTAGTGCTTAAGTGGCGTTTCTATTCTATAATTTGACTTTGAATCCCGAAAAAGCGGTGACAGTGACAGTTAGATGTCAAATTAAAACCAGAAAATGCACTATTTTACTGACTATAGTTTGGGTGTGGCTCAGCTACCTGTAACCTTCTTAGGTTGACTAAATCGGTTTCCAAAATTTTTGGGGAAACCGTGTCCCCTTCTGTCCCTCACTGACTACGCTCATGGTTTTTCTATCTTAAGTCGTTTTTTTTGCCAGAGTGTATAAATAAATCTAATACCACGAGCTTTACAAACAAATTCGCCTTCGATTTATAACCCAGAGGCGATTTTCACTAAGAGACTTTGCTCAAAATGCTACTGGTCCGACAATTTTGATTGAAACTCCCTTACGCCATTTCGTATGAAGAACAAATAGATCTTTTAAAAAATTCGTCAGAAAATCTATCAAAAAACTCGTCAAAAACACGTCTTTAAATCTAACATAATCTAAAAATTACCTACGTTATTTTAAGCAATCCTGTTGGCATTCTCAAAATTTGTTAAAAGTTAAAGCAACCGAAAGTGCGAAAAAACCCCTCCAAGGAAAATGAGACTAATTTTCAACTAAGCAATTGCTCTTGGTGAGTTGTGGTAAAACTTCCAGCCGAAAAAGAAAATTAACTGACGCCTATGTGTCAAAGTGTTTGGCACAGACCGTTCCCGTAGTTTTTTCATTATTTTACCTAATGAAGAGAAAACAATTTTGTAAAAAAAAGTAAAACGAACACACCTAGGCAAAGTGTCGGAGATAAAAACAGACGTTTCGTGACATAAGTCAATTTGGAATATTCATGTACCGAATTATGATTTCAAAGAATGGGGACGTTCGGATTTCTAGCCCAGAGTGGTCACATGTACCTAAAGTTTTTCTTTTAAATTTATGAAGGGCCTTTTCTAAATAAAAAATTGCAAAATCAAACAAAGGTAACGCTGACAAAAACAATAAAGTTGCTTAGCCATCGCGTTCGGGTACATAGTCCCGCCAAATCTAGTTGACGTTTTACATAACCTCAAAACGTCCCCAATGAAGTGACAGGATTCAAAGTCTATGTTATTTTTATAGATAGGGTATATAAAATACGGTCTCTGCTCAAGCCTTAAGGTCTGGTTAAAGTCATTGTCACCTGCTTTTAGAAAGCTAGACATGTTGGCTTCCCATATGATTGGCCCTGACTTTGAAGGTTGCGAAAAAAGCTAAAAATTCGCCCAGAACAAAGAAATAACCTCAACCTACTAAAAGGACGCAACTGGAGGCAGCTATGACTTACCGGATTAACGGCTGAGGTTTGTCGGTGAGCGACCACACTTTGAGTTGAAAGCAATTTTATTACCTACTACTACTAATACCAAGAGCTCCTTTGGGTGCAGAATATTCTAACTTTGGGACCCGCTTCCTAGGTACGGTCAGAAGACTACAACGTTCAAGCGTTGAACTGCCAAGGCTTAGGTTTATCTTTCAACAAAAACAATTAACAAAAAGGTCGTTTGCTTATAAAATTTTCCATCATAACCGACAATTTTTTTTAGGTTATTTTAAGTAAGTCCCGAAGTCCTAAGACTTAAGCTAGAAATACTGCTAGCACAGTATATAATCAAATGAGTTTTCTTAACTTCTTACAACCCTTGGAGTATGAAATATGTAACACAAGTAAGCAATCACTTGCGCTTTGGTGAGAAAGTTTCCTTTTCCGTCTCAGGGAGAATACTTTTTTGTCTGATGGCTTGAGACAATTTGCTTGGTTTTCTTTTAAAAAGGACTATGTTTCGATCACGAGAATATTGTACCTTTATAAACTACCAGAGACTTCGAAGTCCACCTTTTTTCCACTCAAGATCTTCTTCTCCTCCCTCCTTTTGTCCTTATTTTGCAGTGCAGAATATTAAGAAGTTTATCTTTTGCCATCTTTCTTGGTAAAAATGTTCAGCGCAATACTGCGGGATTTTCCTCTGGAGGTGACAGAAACCGCGGGTTATTGGACTCTTTAGTTGGAGCAGTGGTATTTAAAAATTCGATCTCGAAACCCAAGTTTATCTTAAGCCACTCCCAAGATCAGGTTAGCGTAGGCGTTTGCTTTTTTGATCTTTAAATATCCGGGCTTTCAGTCAATATGCATATTAAGAACTCTCATTTCATCTGAATCGTGCCTAAAATTGTCTGAATGTCACCTTTAAGCTACCAAAATGATGGATAGTTTCCCCGCAAAACGGCAACCAGTTCCGTCGGTTTAATATAAAGCAGAAGGATCCTCACCAACAACCACTTTAAACCTTCAACTTGAATATATTATTTTTCACAATTGAAACACCGTACCTCAAAAACCATTTCTATATTTGATGTGATAACTTGTGTACCCTGGTGATTCAGCGCGTTCGCCGTTCTTCGCCGTGATGTCTTCAAAACGATCTGAAGCAAGAGCTAATACGAATCTCACACATCTCGTTATGTCAAGTAAAGGCAGAGAGATTATCTTAAGTAGAATCAAATGCTCTGAATACAATATTGTTTGACCTTGAATAAATTTCTTTCTTCAGTCACTCGTTGTTTTCGATGTTCCCCTTCATTCGAATCTGTTCTACTCGAATAAGGACCGACATTCTCGGCCAAATTGTTGTTTCCCGTTCTCTAAAGCTGTGGAATGGTGGAATGGCTATAAGGCAAGTGCCAACGCATTAGTGTATCATGTTGATAGATAGCTGTCTAAAAAAGATGTCACAGAGGAATTTTGCCAATCCCACCCACAAAGTGTGTTACCCAGGTATCTGCTAATGAAATCACTTGCTATTTGTTGCAAACTATTTAAAAATAATTCAATCAAATCAGCCGTCACGCTCAATGAAACAATGACAATACGTATACGCATTTTGTAATTTGTAGATCTCGCCAAAAAGACACATCCACACGATTGTACATTCGAAATTCGCGTCCAATGATAGCAATCCGAGTTTTAGTGGTTCACTGAAGTGGTACCCACATTCAAGTGTCGTGTGTCTCGTTCGTTTACAAATTAAATACATTTTGGCAGCGAATGTGTATTGTCCCACTAAAGCTACAAAGATTCGCACATTCAATCCGCCATAAGCGCACGCATAAAATAGATTGAACACAAAACAGCAACACAAAAATAAGTATCTAATTAATGTTCCATCCAATTTTCGTTGCAAATGAAACACCAAGATAAAAATATTCTCGTGAAAACCCCACCCGAACTGTGATGATGATGATGATCAGCCACAGCCACAGCAAACGACCATCAGAAAGAGAAGGAACACAGTATTCATACAATAAAAACAGCATCAAGAAAAACATTCCTCAGAAGATGGAAAATTCATCCCAAAAATAAATCCCTATCCTATTTTTAGACGCCGAGAGTCAGAGAGCTAGTCACACCGAAATAAACAGTGAGCGCGATCGAGAGCAGTCACTGTGCCTGATCCTTCGATCTCAATCCTCATCCCCTGCTGATCTCGTTCGAAAGTATACCACACACAAGATACAATGAGGTGCAAAAATATCCATCCAATGTAGTGTAGCAGAAAAATGCGCTGAGCATCGCGATCGCGAGCACCACACCAGACAAAGAGAGCGAGAGACCATTTTCGATCGCTCAACTTTTCCGGCTATAACGATCGAGTCGGATCACTTTTATATCATTCTTCGCTCGCACCTCAAAAACGATCGACGTCTTGGTTTCAGTCTCGGGGATTATGACTTGAAACTTTTTTTTTAAATTTATATAAGTAAAGTACATAGAGTTAAATGAAATTAAAGTAGTTAAAAAAAATAGTTGTCGGTAAGGATCTAACGCGAATAAAACGATTAACGATCTAACGAGTTGTATTTCGGTGCGAAAAAGTGGATTTCGTAATGAATTTCAGAATTTTCTTCATACATATAGAAAGAAAAGAAAATTTTCAAATTTTTTCGTAACGACTTGGCGTTGAGCTGATTTTCTAAAAATAACTCAAAAACCCCTTGCGAAAGGATAATCGCAGTTGGATTGTATTTGTTTTTTTTTTTCGAACGACGAAAAGGATAATTTATCAACTCGCCGCCAGGATTAAAAGGATTATTCAGTTTTTTTCATAGTTTTTATATATTATTTTTTTTTATTTTTACTTTTCTAGTGATTAAATAATTTTTCAAAGAAGAAAAAATCGAATAGAGAAAAAGTGGTATAAAAATAGCAAAGCAGAGAAAATTGTGTGAGAAAATTCAAGTGCTAGTTCTAAAACGAAAATTCAAGAGAGAAAGAGAGTCAACGTATTTTTGTGAATTTTCTATTTTTCTTTTGGTGATATCGAATTTTAAGTGAAATATAAAATAAAAAGAAAAGAAAAAAGAAAAATTATATCGAATCGGGAGTACGCCCGAATGGTGTATAGTGTTACATAATGCAGCAACAAAATTCAAACCCGTACCAACAAGGTACGTTGCAGCAGCAACAGCAAAGCCATCAATTCACCAGCCAAGAGCAACAACAGCAATTTTCTCAGCAACAAGTATCCTCTCAGCAGCATCTACGCACCGAACATCATGTTCAAAGGAGTCAAGTTACAACTCAGCAGAGAGGTCAGTTATAAAGCAAAAAAAAATGGACATAACATGAAGTTTTCCATTTGTTTGGGTATCCTTTAATTGCAACAGTGCAAATGTCTTTTTAGTTGTCTTCATTTGTCATACATATAGAAATCAGTTTACTCATCAGTGGAACCATGAAAAAAACGAAACCATTTTTAAAAAATAAAACCCAAAATCGATCTGAGCTTACTCATCTTTCTATTAGAATATTTTAAGTGGTTTTTTAAAAATGTATTCTCTTTATAAATTTAAATAAAAAAAAATACACTGAGAGAGCGTTTAGTGCAAAATTAACAAGTCGAATAGAAATGTTCTTCTCCTGTTTATTGGACTGCGGCCAAGTATTCTGTTTTTATATATCTTAGGTGTAGATAGAAAATATTTGAATTTTCAACACCCACGCATTCCTACCGAACGAAAACTACATTCCTTTGATGTTTCAACACTGGTATTGAGGTTGAAATAATTAATATAAAACTGGGTACGGAGATGTACAATATTTATTATTTCAAAGCACATTGAGACAATATTTAAGGAAATTCACTAAGTCACTAAATGGGATATAGCAACAAACAAAGTTTAATTTATTTTAATTTAGATATAATAAGTGGGAACATTGTTTGGTGCTTCTTTTTCTAAATCGCCATTTTTTGACCACAGTGTTGTCGAAGTTTTGATTTTAATTCCAGGGAAAACACACTAGAAAATCCATTGTCCGTTAAATATAAAACACATTTAAATCGAACAAGAAAAATATTTTATGCGCACCATTTTTTTTTTCAAAGATAACGGAGTTGGTGGTTAAATATTTTTTTAATCAGAGGCTTTGTTAATACTGGAATGAAGAACCGATAGGAAAATACAAAAAAATTATTAATATTGTAATTTTGCAAGGTGCGATTTAGTATTTCCATTTTTAATGGATAGTTACGATTTTTCTTACTTAAAAGTACTTTAAAACGGTTACAATAGCTAACGCATTTTAGGTAAAGAGGTTCTTGAAACAAGTGGTTTTGTGGGCACAGTTCTCCAAACTAGACTACTAAGGAGCGGTTTTAGGTTTAATCTTTGGTAAAATATAAATCATTAGCCGAAGGCCCGGGTAGTGCTGTAAGACCATTTAAAGTGTAATTTATTTACCTTTTAAAAGAATATTAATAATAATAATATAAATCACACCTCATGCGTACCTCTGATACACATTTGTACGATAATTCTGAATTTTAATTCCAATTCCTTGAACGTATGCAATCAAAATGCTTTAAGGACATTCATTTTGAGAATATATTTGAGAGTCATTTTTTTAATGATAACATTTTTCGTATTATCCAAATTGTTAAATGACAATAACTCTTCCGAGGGAAAATAAGTTTAGCTAAATTAAGCGGCAACTTCATTTTCTTTAATTTATCAAGAACTGAATTCACTGTAGTAGTTGCAGTTATTATAAAGTATATTTCATACGCTAAAATTTTCGAAAAGTTTTATTAAGAACTAATCAAAAGTCTTCATAAGAGTCGTAGGTTCTAGCTTCTCATATTTGTAAAGGTATCTTTAGCTTTTACCAGTAGAAAGGAAGGATTGCGAACCGTTTTTAAGCCATTTGAGAAGTCCCTATTTATATTAAGAGGGTCGCGGGATACTTACGATTACGTGGGCCCTCCCAACTAAACTGTAGGTTTTCAAACATGATTTCGTTTATTATTTTATAAATCCTTTAGCTGAGTTCAATCAAAGGCATTTTTTTATTATTTAAGATCTCTTGCTTTTAATGCCCGTTTAAAATGTTGAAATATGCATTCGTCCGTTCATTGAAAGCTGGTTCCATTAGCTCTATTATATAGTTCAGAACTGGAATCTAATAGGGCAAGGAAATTTATAATTATGAGGTGAAATTTTGCGAAGACGAGGAATCAACTCTTTGCCTTGATCTTTTTAGTTGGGATTGCCAACGAGGCTAAGTTTTGTAAAATTTGTTATTTGAATAGCCCCAGATGCTCTCAATTTTTTCAATATTAAGTACGAATTTTGACTAAGTATCGGATCCAGAATTCTTCCATGTTTAACAAAAGGCAAAGCGTACTCTTTATGTCAATCGAGTTTACCAAGCAAATGCTTTCGAAATATATTTATTAAGAAAACATTCAATGTAGTTTCCCTTTTTCGTGTCAATTCTGGTAATTCTAGTTTTTATACAAATTTATTTTCCGTCGGCTTGTTTCAGTCAATGAATATGTTGCCCTGAATGCAGAAACTAGACTGGTGGTGGAGTTAATGCCCCTTTTAATATGAAATGTCATTGCAGTACTGGGTTTTTTCTTTACTAAATCTTTCGGTTATCAACTCATATAGTTACATCAAATGAAAATACTGTTCAGTTCATCAATATATGCCAACATAAACTCACACGCATTCCATCTAGTTGCCAGACTTAGGAAACTGATGTTTTAAACGTCATCAGCCTTTGATAGCATTTCTGAATGACCTAGAAATACGTCATTTGTCAGTTACAAAGTGCTTCGTAAAAATCTAGCTAAATACGCTCTAAAAATGTTTTGAATACTCTTACGGCGAAGACCGATGAATAAAGAGCGGTGTTGGTATTTTATGACAAATTCCCCTTTTAACGAAATATATAGGTATGTGTGTTTAAAAAATATCTTTCCGGAAAAGGCGAAAAAGAGATCATTGTTGGGGAAATTTCCTTAATTTTCAGTACAATAAGATCACTTTTGCACTATCATTTATCGTTATATATTCTTCAAAGTTAGAACAAATTTTAAATTCGGATACTATTGGATATTTCACTAAATTCGGAAAAATGTATAATAATTTTAACAAAATTTAGTTTTTGCGAAAGTTAGAACTAAACTAGGTAAAAACTGTCTTTCTTCGAAAATGAAAATGCAATTCCATTTAAAGGGAAAAATTTGAACTGCTTTGGGGAAAATATTCCAATTGGCATGTGAACACCGATGTGGTATTTCCATTGTGATTTGTCTAAAGTGAGTACAACACGATAGGTAGGTATACTTAGCGATAAAGATAAATTCGCTTACAAAAAATATCGTCAACTCGCTTTGCGTTCCTGAATGTTAAATTCTTATTTCAGTAAATTAAAGTGTAAAACTCTTTCTATTACTTTTACACGTCTACGGAAAGCAATAAGAAAAAGGTCTTTAAACAACGTAGAAATACGTGCCTTCAATGTCCTTTAAACAATTTATTGCTCCCAACCTTTTCACAACAAATGAAAACAGTAGTTTTCGAAATACCACAATGGTTTCCTTCTCGAAAACATGCCAATTTTTATTGTGTGTTTGATGCCTTCAAGTTTGATGACGGTTTATATATATTTGGGGCTTTAATTAGTTACTTTTAAAAATACGTAAGTACATATACGAGTACGTGCATTTCATTTCTCAGTAGGGAGCCACAGGAAAAATCTCTGTCTTTGTCTTCTTCCGAACTTATGGCTAAAGTGCAGGCGGTGAAAATTCGACAACAACTAAGTAACATTTTCTAAAACACAGTATAACCTTGATGTGTATTTCTTAAGCGATATCAGCGCACCTGTACGAGAATGTTTACCGGCATATCTATACTTCCGTCTACATGTCAAATTGACACATGGTGCATTCTTAACCTCCTCTTTTTTTTGCTGGCAGTCAACCCATGGAGTAAGCTTGGTTTCCTTTCTTCTTTATATAATATCGTTTTATAATTAATGAATAAATCACTGAAGTAAATTTAATCTGTTTAATTTTGGAAGCCTACAGGTACGCTGAATACTCAACAAACCTGTCAAGTTGTCGAAAAATGCTACCTAGCAAAACTTGTAAAATCTCGTCAGAAGCTATAGGTATATTTTGGAAATTTTGCTTGCAACATTTTCAGCTAAATATTTTTCCCTTGCGAATGCAGTATTTCAGTGCCAGTTGTGAGCGCTCAGCACTGGACTATTAGGGGCTTTAGTTTAATCCCGAGATTATAAATAATATAATACAAGTTAAAATGCAGATTATACATTTTTTTGACAACCATCCAAATAAAAAGATACCTGCCCGAGGAAGTTTCTCGGTATAAGCTAATAGAGGGATCTTCTATAGACGCCTTGTGCATTAAATAATTAATAATAATTTAATACTAAATTATTAAACATCTCGTCTCCTCACTGATTAGAGTTAAAAATCGAACAAAATAGTTCGTCCTGCAATAATCACAAAGTTCACGTACTTACTCAATTAACAGATAACTCCCGAACAAAACACTCCCAAAAGCACTTGAGAAGTTAAACACTTCTCCCTTAAAACAGTGAAAAATAAAAAAATAATCTCCCGAAAAATGGTTAAGAAAGGTATCAAATATCACACCAAAAATAAAAGCAAAAAACACACACAAATTTCTCATTAAGTCATATGTCAAAAACTGTCTGTCTGCTCTTCTGACACATCATTATTCATGAAGAAAATAGATTAAAAATGATTCATGTCTTTGTTTATACCTGTGAAACACCAGAGTGGTATTTGGTAGGAAGATAAATTTAGAAAATGAAAGTGCAGTATTGAAAAGCTTTATGAGTGATATTTTTTTAAACATATGTTCATTTGTATGTATATGAAGATGAGAACTTTTCTCCCACTCAAATTTTGAGGAGAAAATTTTTTTGAGAGTGACTCAAAAATGACTCGAGAATTCCCTATTCTCAAAAACAAAAAAAAAGAGCGGCGAAATTGCTCTCATTCTAGACATTTGCATTTTTTTTTTAATTTCCTCCCCTATGCGAACAAGTGGGTTAATTTTAAATTGCGAGAGAATAATAAGAGGAAGAGCGAAATTCATTCACGATGACTATTTCTGATGAGCGACTATATTTTTAAGAATTTCATGAAGTTGGCAGTACTGCTTTTAGGTTTCAAAAACAATATTGTTTACTTTTGGATATTTTTTGAAAATGCAGTTTATCAAAAAATGTAAAAAGTTTACTTAAAATATCATTCTACTGATTTCGGGGAAAAATATTAAGGGCTGTCACAATTTTTTAAGCTGCAATTTTCTGCATTTAAATTTATTCAAAATAACGATTTTTGCAAGTTTTTAACATTAAAAAAAAAAAAAAGTTGGACCGTAGGCCTAGCCTCTCGCAACGTTTTGTGTGAGTTCTTAATTTTTGGAACGAATAAGAGGGATTTAAAATTTTACGCCGCGTTCAAACGGCTAATTGAGAAGCTCTTTCAAGACAGTTATATCTACTCTCGGATGATTAACAGACGTTCGCGAAAGGTGGAGCAGTGGAAAAAACACTGAGCTGGAATTTTGGATTTTTTGTGGGATTCGAACCTGTCCAACAAACTAACCACTGTGCTGATGAAATGTTTTAACATTAGTTGCACCTAACTTACAAAGTGGTCAACATTTTAGAGGGAACAATTTGATACTGTTTCAAATGCCGATAAACGGTAATGACCATTAAAATACCTAAGGACAAGTTTTTATGCAATTACTACTTTAGGTACTAACAACCATTTCACGCTTAATGAAATTCTATTTAACTATAGCTTTTTTTATTGAAAATTTCGCGATTGTGAATTATTAAAAATAAAAAAGTAACCTTAAGAATTTTAAATGGTTATTAATGCCGCACAATGACTTGTCATTATTTGTCATTAATCATTTTCTATGTGAACACGCCCTTGGCCAGTTCAGAATTGCAACTTATTTCACTGAGCCTTACCAATAAACATTTTTAGAAGTCTTACAATTGTGAGCTTGATTAAATGTAAAGTCGAAAGTACAATTTCTTACTAGTTATTATTAATTGATGAATTTGTAAGGTGGGACATTTCCTAAAATCGATATAATTATATCTTATAACTAATTTGTGTATTGCAAGCACTTACAAGAATGTCTTAATTGTGACAATGCCTATGCGATAACTTGTAGTCCCTAATTTGAATCAATAGCAGGCCTTACCCATACAAAGTTTTTAGTTTCGACTTTATATTTAAGTGTAGTTCACAATCGGCCTTACCAATAATCAAATTTCGTCTGGCAGCTAACCATAAAAAAATAAAAGCCCAAAAAATTAAAACTATACCTTTCTTGCTTCAGTGGGTATCTTCATATGATTTCAGTAAACCTTGAAATATAGTTATATATAAAGTTGTCGAAACATGCAAAACGAGATTCTTGAAGTATAAAGGCCGGTCTTAGGTATGTCGCAACTGTACTTTCCTCAATCAACGTGTAGATATCTATTAGAGGTGCATGTAACACGTATTCATTTTTCGAAACCGTAACTCTTATTATTGACTTCGAAAATTATGAAACACTTACAATGGAGTCTGGCTGATGTGACAACTGTTGTTGTTAGAAATGCCTATAATTCCAAACAAAGCCCTTTGTTGGCAAACAATTTTTGTTATTACCTAAACAGAAAATCGATTCTGCAGCAATTTTTCAATAGAAATTTAAAAACCGTAGGTCATTTACTGTAATATTTTTCAATGTCTCTTGCTTCATTGAAAACCTTCAAAGTTTAAAACTTATGCTCGTTGCAGTAACTGGTTCCAGTTCAAACTTATCATGGCGAACTTAAATTTCTAGTACATTTACAACGATTTGCAGCTCTTATTTTCGAATAGCTTTGCGTATATTGAGTTTAAGGCCACTTGAAAAGGGGCTGCTCTGTACTACTGTTTTGATATGGAATTTGTGTGTCTTTTTCCAAATTGACAGAATACACTTTATATTTTCCATTTGACAGATCTACATATTCACGTAATTTCCCCAACACAATTTTTCCAGTCACATTATCAATATTCTAACAAATTCGATGCAGCACCATGCCCTTAGCGCAATATCAAATGTAGGTTACCCACAATCATTTGCAAGAAACGACAGTACAAATAAAAAATAAACACTCCAAACAACCGTATGTGGACGTAAATTAATTGGACAGACAACTCTGCCATACAAGGGAAGTTGCATTTGTTATTGAAATTGCAACCAAAGACACTCTGCAATGTGCCTGGAACGTTGCACTCGAACAACGTCAACACCAACATCTGCAACTTGCGCAATGACATCCAACCAGATGTACATTCGAATCAAAAGTACCTAATGACTGCAATTCATTCGTCAATTGCGCACGTGATATTTACTATTTCGGTATAGACCAGTTTGCCACCAAATAAGACGCAACTATGTCGTAAAACTACTACAACCCTAATGCTGATCGCTCCTTAGTGCGCACTCTATATTATATCGAAATTTCCCTCATAGTGTCGTTAATCAACGCGTAGAGGAATGCTAAAATTCTCCAGAGTCCGGCCAATGATCCACTGGGATCTGCTCCTGAATAAGGCGCAACGACACGTACTCGCATATGTAATATGATCTTGTTAATTTTGCTTTAAATTCTGATCCGAAAATAGCCCGATGAAAGAAACAGCCCCATGCAGACCGAATTGCAATCTAGCGCACAGCGTGAATGGAAATAAATTTTAGGGAATATTTTTTTTGTTTTTGGTTGTTTGTTTTTTTTTCGAGATTTTTTATTCGTTTTTGAATACTTTTTGCTGGAGATGAAAATGAATTTGCGTTCAGTATTTACCAAGTGAAGATCTTAAATCATCACCTCGTAAAAATTTAGCGCTTGTCGATTGTTTTTCTTTTTTTGTGCAGATGTTGTCGGAAAATTAAATTTAAATGTAAACAAAAATTTTGATAGCCATTCGGATTGTATTTGCGGGTGATTTTAAACGAAGCTGAAAATATAAAATGCAGTATGGAACGTGTAAGGGCCAGCCCACGGGTAGATCAAAAGCACGTCTCCCACGATTAAGCAAGAATTTCCTGTCATATTCGCAAAACTAAAATAAATGAAATGTCAATCGTTAGCTATCGACTGGAGAAACAAGTACCGAATTTTAAAATTACGCTCTTGAGTTTAGTTTAATAATTTAAGTAGGTAAATTATTTCTCAAAACCGCAACACTTGTTGGTCCCGTGCGAAGAGTTATAAAATTAAAGATTATTTCTGACGGATGGATAATTTATTATTGTGCTATATAAGTGACTTATCCGCTAGTAATTTTCTGACAGTTGAAAATAGATTTTCACTTTTTCTAATTTATTTATTTTGTATTCTTCTAAACACTTTCGTAAGTCATCGCTATAAAAATATAAACATGTTGAACTTTCACATAATTCCTACAACGTAAACAAAATGTCCGACTAAAATACATGTCACTTGTCACGTATTTGCGTGTGCTAGGAAATTCTGTCCCTTTCAGTCAGACGGCTATTTAGTATGGGAATCCCTTGAATCGTACGCTTTTGGAATGTGTGATATTGTTAATGCAGCATTATTTGACTCAATTGAAACACAATCCTGTTTTATTTTGGTCTGTGAGGGGAATATCTGTCACCATTGACAATCACAATTGAGAAGGCTAAAAGTCCGCGTTTTTCACAGAGATATTGAAAACTTTAATATGCATTTTTAAATCGTTGGAGTTGTAACTTAGGCGCTTAACACAATAAGTACTCTCGCTCTGTTGTGTACCCTTAAAAACAGGCTTCATTACAAGCCTTAATTTGTCAGCTGATATATTCACCAAATCTCACCATTGCCTTTTAAACGTCAAAAAATACCAGTGGGGAAAATTTATCCTCCTATCAAATTCAAATCGCAAAGGGCCTTAGCATAATATGTGTAATCTGTAAATTAAAATCTGGCAATGTCATAATCTGACAGCTAGTCATAATATCACTATTTAGAAAAAAAAAAAAAAGCATCACCTATAGGGAAATAGGATGAAACTCATTTAAGATTATGAGTTTTAGAAGGACACAGATCAATGACGTCTTGATTTTCTTCACTCCAAATGTGGTAAATTTAAACGCTGTCATCGGCATTTAACCAATAATGTTGTTCGATGAATGTTTAGTGATACTGACAGCAGGTATGAAAATGGCGATCAGAAATAATCTCGTATTTGCCCAAATTTCCACAATTCGCCAGAGTTATTTCTCAATGAAAAGAGACGAAACCAGTTGTGGTTGTTACTGGAAAAAAGTGCTGCCAAAGCCAGTTCCAAACACAGACTTTTAAAAATTAAATCCTCAGTTCATTAGTAAGCAATGAAGTGCACGACTGGGTCGAACGAAACTTTCTAGTTGATTCTTAAATTCTGCTTATTTTTTTTAACTAATTAACAACTATCTTCAAATATCCGATAATAATTATGACCTAACCCCCTGACATTTTAAAAAGCTTCTGTCGTATCTAATAAACACTCATTTGCCCATTCATGAAAGTCAAATACAAAAACCTACGTCCTGAAGTCAAACTTTTCAAAAACGGCTAGTAGACATAATTCTAAACAAAAAGTTGATCCAAACACTAGTCTGTCATACTCCTATAATCTGTTTTACAGCCAAATTCATGTGGGTAAATATAAACAAATTACTTTTGCGCTTGTCATTCGTTGCCCACTTTGAGGACGTTAACGGAGCCGTATTTACAAGCAAAACTATGACAGACTGATTGAGAAAATGACAACTTTTTTGGTACAGATTTGACGCTACATAAAACTATCGACTGACATTATTTATTCAAAAGTCTTTAATTTGGCAAAATTTCAGAGTCTGTCAGATAAATATTAGTTCGATTTTAGTCAAACAAATTTTTGCCATCAAATGCTATAAGTTTATGTTATACATTGTTGCACTTGTTTCTTTTGTGTCTGGGGAAAATCAAATCAATCCGCGGCACTTATAATAATTTTTATTGTCCAGGCTAAATTTTTCGAGCTCACAATGGCGAAATTTTCCATACAAAATTGCATATTGTGATCTAGGAAATATTTAGTGTGAAGGCTAAAAATTATTATTAGTAAGGCCCAATGTAAATTGCATTTTAAACTTACCGATTCTCATAGAAGTTGGTCTTAAGTGACGTAACACGTCCAGTGGTCCACTGCAAACTACTAGGTAATAGAACGTCAACTCCCGTGTGCCAGATCGTATCGGAGTTTCATTTTCTTGAGAGAATTTTCGATCTCAAAAAGGCCTGCTATAGAATGAATAAATTCAAATTTCTGTAACTTTTCTGAAATTAACTTAAAAATTTTAGAAGAAGTAAAAGAAGAAACTTGGATCTTTCTTAACATTTTAAGCTATAGGTAAACTTAAAGTGGACCTTCAACTCACACAAAATAAATGGTTGTACGAAGCCAGGGGACAACTGTTGCTGTTGGTATATGCCAATTGTATTTTGAAAGTGTAGACACTTGAGAGTTTTATTTTTAAATACCTTATCATCAACTTGAATTATTTGAAAACGTCGTTGTTAATCAATAATTAAACATACATTGCTGAATCGGAACACAGCCAAAAATTGAATAAATTGAAATGTAAAATAAGTAGAGGTCTGGCTCTTGTCAGAAACTTTCTTCGAAGAATTTGTGTATTCGAAAAGTATTTTTTAAATAGTGCGTATAAAAATTTCATATCAAAAAAGTGGCAGGACTGATACCGAATCTATCAGAAAAAGACTTAAATAAAAATTCCCCGTCGCTCTCAGTTTTTCTATCAATTTTGTTTTGTAGAATAAAACGGGAACCTCTCGTTGGACTTATATTTACTTTCTCTCCTTCTCTTTGAAAAGGACCCTTCAACTCAATAGTCTCTACACTGATTCCGGTGATATTGGATGTATAAGAAAATAGGATCAAATTCGATTTTGATATCGAAAAATGTGCATTATGGGTTTGAAGATATGCTAAGCTGGATGAGGTCAAAGGCAACTCGCTTCAAATTTACAAGATTCTAAAAGGTTGCCCAAAATTCCATTTGACAGATCATTATGAAAGTACGGGAAAGGTTGGGTCAGGTTGAGTGGGATGGTCGCAAAAGACCAGGCACCTTAGTGCGCCCATCGCCATCCGCGGGGAAAAAAGTACCAGGACAACCCTATTAGAATTTTGAAATTACCCTTATTGCGAGATCCGACTTGGCGTAGATGCCTGTTCCACTTAGATAATGGCAGTCTAGTACCTTTTGACAGCTCATCAGCGAAATTACATCATAATTTTCAAGGGAAATCCACCAATTAGCTTACAAAAACTGAAAAGCCAGCAACAAAGATGAGTATATAACCTAGGAAAAAACCAAAACCAATTTGTTAATTAGACGAAAGCTATTTTAATTAAGCCGCAATTAAATTATTCAAAAGATTCACCACATGCCAATGTTTCGCAATGACATTCAGGAAGTTTTGCATGTAGCATATAAGCAACCTTGGGAAAGATAATTTAATAATGCGAACGGTTTTTATTTTCTCTACTTGCAGTTCAGCAACACGGTGGAACGATTTTGCAACAGCAGACGCTACCATCACTGACACATGTCTATGCCCAAGGTGACATCTCACCGCCCGTCTTCGAACAGATCTTTAAGAATGCCCGTTTCGCTCAGGGCGGTAATGCTTTGTTCGAAGGTAGGTTGCGAGGTAATCCGAAGCCATTCGTTACCTGGACCCGGAAGGGCGCACCACTTCTGGAGTCCCAAAAGTATCGTATGAACTACAACGAGGTCACTGGGGAAGTGTCACTGCTGATCAATCAAATCGGACCCGGCGACGAGGGCGAATACACCTGCAGTGCCCGCAATCAGTACGGCGAAGCCATCTGCTCCGTTTTCATTCAGCCAGAGGGTCAACCAATGACCGTGTCGCAGCCAATTCAAAGCTACGACAAGTCGATGTACACCAACGGATACTCGTTCACATCCATCGAGGAGGAGTTCCGCGTCGATACCTTCGAGTATAGGCTGTTGCGTGAAGTGTCGTTCCGAGAGACCATCACCCGACGAACGCAACACGAGTCCGACTTCCAGCTTACAGTGGAGGTGGACCGTTCCCTTGGACCTGCCTTCGCACCGCAGATTAACACCAAGCCACGCAATTCCAAACTAGTTGAAGGTTCCGATGCTGTATTCACTGCCAAGGTTGGATCAAATCCCAAGCCGAGGTTGACATGGTTCCGTAACGGACAGCGTGTCGTATCATCTGCCAAGCACGAGATCTCGTATTCCAGCAATTTGGCAACACTTCGTGTGAAGAACGCCGATCTTCGGGATGCCGGTCATTATACCCTGTTAGTGGAGAACACCCAGGGATGTGTGGTCTCGTCTGCTGTGTTGGCCGTTGAACCGGCCGCCGAATCGTCGCACGAACCGAAGCCAGTCGACAATATGGCTGAGCAGCTGGAGGCCGGCAAGGCCTTGCCGCCGCAATTCGTGCGTGCCTATGCGGATCGAGAAGCAACCGAAAGTCGCATGACACGATTCGATTGCCGCGTTACTGGAAACCCCTATCCCGAGGTGTACTGGTTTATCAATGGCAAGATGGTTCATGATGATGCCACCCACAAGATCTTGGTCAACGAATCGGGCAGCCATTCGCTGATGATCACCAATGTCAGTCGTTACGATGCTGGTGCAGTTCAGTGTTTGGCTCGCAACAAAGCCGGCGAGGTAGCCATTGAGGCTCAGTTAACCGTGCTGGAGAAGGAACAAGTTGTGGCCCCGCAATTCGTACAGCGCTTCCAAACGGTCACCGTGCGAGAGGGTGAACCTGTTGCACTGAGTGCCAATGCTATTGGTACACCCGTGCCAAGGATTACATGGCAGAAGGATGGTGTACAGATAAGCTCGACGCAGGACCGTTTCGTCGGCATTGACGGCGGAGCTACGTGCTTGGAGATACCACGTTCGAAGACATCCGACTCCGGTTGGTATCAATGTACAGCGCAGAATGTTGCTGGATCGACGGCGAATCGCGCCAGACTCTATGTATTAGAAACTCCCAGAGAGCAGCCCCAAGAACAAAGACGTCTACAGTTACCAAGGCCCACCAAAGTCATCGAACCAGAGTAGGTCCTACGGACAAAAAAAAAAACTGGCCCCCAAAGGGAGGTATTAATCAATTTCTTTTCTTTTGCAGACCTGTTCCTGGGCCAGAAATCATTTACTTGCGTCACGTGGAGCGTGCCAAGCCTCACTTGCGTCCCGGCGAGGAGGACCGCGTCTATCCACCTCCGCAATTCATCATACCACTGCAAAATGTTCAACAGACCGAAGGAGGACGCATCCACATGGAAGCTCGCATCGAACCTGTGGGCGATCCTTCGATGGTCGTCGAGTGGTTCCTCAATGGCAGACCACTTGCTGCAAGTAAGTCGATTTGGGTTATATGATTTGCACATTTCTGATGCCGTGTTTTGTTAGGTTCCCGTGCCACGTCGGTATTCAAGTTCGGCTTCATCGCCCTGGATCTGCTCAGCATCATTGTTCAGGACAGCGGTGAGTACATGTGCCGTGTGACCAACGCAACTGGAATGGCAGAATCTCGTGCCATACTATCGGTCACCCAACGCGCCTCGATCGAGCAGACATCGCAACATCCAAGCAGTCTGCAACACATCAGTCAGTTGGAAGACTACTCCAAGTATTCTCGCCAAGAGAGCTCAGAAGAGCTGGTAAATCAAAAGCCTGCCTTCATCAAGCCACTGCGCGATCTAGGCCAGTTCGAGGAAGGTAAGAACATCCATTTCGAGGCCCAACTCACTCCGGTCAACGACCCAACGATGCGTGTCGAGTGGTACAAGGATGGTCGCCCCATTACGGCCAGCTCGCGAATCACTGCAATCTTCAACTTCGGCTACGTTTCCCTTAACATCATGCACCTACGGGCTGAAGATGCTGGTTCGTATACCGTACGAGCCGTCAATCGGGTCGGCGAAGCCATCAGCACCTCGACCATACACGTAATCTCAAGGAGTCAAGTAACCTCTGACCTGGGTATCCCAGAACAGCAGCGTTACATCGAAAAAGTGGAGGAGTTGGAGCAGTACCAAAAGTCCCAGCACAAGAAGTACGTGCAGGAGGTTCAAGAGCCATCCGGTCCGCCAGTTTTCAAGACCCCGATTAAGGACCAGCTGGATATGCGGGAGGGCGCCTATGCCCATTTCGAAGCCCGCCTCGAACCAGTCGGTGATTCGACTATGCGTGTCGAATGGCTGAAGGATGGCCGGCCATTGGAGGCCAGCTCGAGGAGCACAACTTTCTTCAACTTTGGCTACGTGGCGCTTACCATCAAGCAGCTAACAATCTACGACGCCGGCGTTTACACTTGCCGTGCATACAACTCACTTGGACAGGCAACTACATCGTCCAATCTGACTGTACTCTCGAAGAAGGCGATCGTGTCCGAATCCCAACATCCAGGTGGCCTACAGAAGATCCAGCACCTGGAGGACTCATCGAAGTACGCTCGCAACGTCGACGAAGAGACTAAGGTCACTCAAATACCCAGATTCTTGGGCCCGATGAAGGGCACCAATAAAATTCTAGAAGGACAACGCGCTCATTTTGAAGCCCGCGTTGAGCCGCAGTCCGATTTGACCATGCAGATCGAATGGTACCACAATGGAAAGGCCATTATGTCGGCCAATCGCATTCAGACCTACTACGACTTTGGATATGTCGCTTTGGACATTTCGGCGGTTCGCGCCGACGATGCTGGCGTCTACACCGTGTTGGCCAGGAATAAGCTAGGTGAAGCTCAGCTGTCGGCAACGATGGTAGTTGAAAGTAAGTTTAGCGTGCAATTGCCTTCGCGGGGCCCGTAACTAACTTGTGCTTATTTTTTTCTTTTGCAGCTCGTTCCAGCATTGACACATCTAGCATGCATCGTGGTCTTGTCGAGAAGACCCGCCAACTCGAGGGATCGAAGTTCGTTGAGCCACAATACGACATCGAGGAGATCTCGAAATCGAAGCCCATCTTCGTTCAGCCCTTGTCCGATCCCAAGCCCATGCACGAGGGCAAGAACATTCACTTGGAGTGCCGCCTCGAACCTATGGGTGATCCCACAATGAGAGTGGAATGGTTCCAAAACGGACGTCCCATCACCGTGGGTTCTCGATTCAGAACCTACTACGACTTTGGCTTTGTCGCTTTGGACATTGTCCAGACGATCGCCGCCGACTCCGGGGAGTATACCTGCCGTGCCACCAACCACCTCGGTTCGGCCCATACTTCCTCTTGCGTCCGCATAATTGACCGCTCCGACGTGGTTACTGAGACGCAAAATGAAATGTCCTTGGAGCAAATCCAACTGCTCGAGGATGCATCCCGTCGTCGCCATCAAGTGACCGAGGACATCACCGTCATGCAAGCCCCACAGTTCACTCGTCCGCTTCACAACATCGAGACCATGGAAGGCACCAACGTTCATCTGGAGTGCCGCCTTCAGCCGGTCGGTGACCCAACCATGCATGTCGAGTGGTTCGTCAATGGCCAACCCCTTAAGACCGGCCATCGTTTCAGGCCAGCCTATGAGTTCGATTACGTAGCACTGGACCTACTGGGAGTCTACGCCGTCGATTCAGGGGTGTACACCTGCCAGGCCCGCAATCAGTTGGGTGAAGCAGTAACATCGTGCTCGGTACGGATCATCGCCAAGAAGGATCTAGTTCTCGACACGCAGAACGCGTCGGGACTGCAGAAGATTCAGTATCTGGAGGACGCCTCCAGGTACAAGCGCTCGGAAAACGTGGACGAAACCGTCAATATCCGTCCACGGTTCTTGAGTCACCCGAAGAACCTGACCAACATGCGCGAAGGCGCTCATGCTCACTTCGAGTGCAAGATCGAACCGGTTACCGATTCCAACCTTAAGGTTGAATGGTACAAGAACGGCAGGCCTATCACCATCGGCCATCGATTCAGGCCCATCCATGACTTTGGATATGTGGCCCTGGACATCGTCGATCTGATCGCCGAAGACTCCGGGGTCTACCAATGCCGAGCCCAAAATCTTGTCGGCCAAGACGAGACTCGCTGTGAGCTAGTCTGTCGCAGCAGTGAACAGATCGTCACCATCACTCAAAACGAAGCCGGCCTGGAGCAGATCCACTACTTGGAAGACAAGTCAAAGTACCGTCGACATGAGGAGATTGACGAGACCACCAAACAAGCTCCAGTCTTTACGACATCCTTGAAGAACATCGAAATCAAGGAGAACCAACGCGCTCACTTTGAGTGCCGCTTGATCCCAGTCTCAGATCATACCATGAAGGTCGAGTGGTATCATAACAACGCTCCCCTGAAGTCCGGATCTCGTTTCACCGAGACCAACAACTTCGGGTTCGTCGCGCTCGACATCATGTCGTGTTTGCCAGAGGACGCAGGCACCTACACCTGCCGTGCCTATAACGCAATCGGAGAGGCTGTGACTTCGGCAATCGCGCTTGTCCATACTAAGAAGTCCATCTACGTGGAGTCCCAGCATGAGGGCGCACTCTCTCGTCTGCAATACCTCGAGGAGAGCGCCAAACGTCAAAAGATTAGCACTCAGGAAGAGACCATCAGTCAGGCTCCAGTTTTCACTCTGCCCGTTCGCGATGTCAGGGTGGCCGAGAATCAAGCGGTGCACTTCGAAGCCCGCCTCATCCCAGTGGGTGACGCCAACCTAAAGGTCGAATGGCTGCGCAACGGCCAACCTATTGAAGCGTCAAACCGCGTCACTACAATGCACGACTTTGGCTACGTCGCCTTGAACATGAAGTACGTCAATCCGGAGGATTCCGGAACCTACACTTGCCGCGCGGTCAACGAGCTCGGGCAAGCTGTCACTTCGGCCACACTGATCGTTCAGTCCAAGGCAGCCCTCCAAATGGAGACCCAAAACGAAGCTGCCATGCATAAGATCCACCAACTTGAGGACCACACCAAGTACACCCGTCGCGAGGAGGAGGAATATGAGGTCACACAGGCACCGCGTTTCATCACACGCTTGATTGGACCCACCAACCTCGTCGAAGGCCAAAGCGCTCACTACGAGTGCCGTATTGAACCGTATCCCGATTCAAATCTGAAGGTTGAATGGTTCCACAATGGCAAGCCCTTAACAACTGGCCATCGTTTCCGCAACACCTACGACTTTGGATTCGCTGCCTTGGACGTCCTCACCGTTTACTCTGAGGACAGTGGCGAATACACATGCCGCGTCACCAACAAGCTGGGAACCGCAGTATCGTCTATCAATCTGAACGTTCAGTCCAGGTCCTCAATTATCCAGGAGACCCAACACGAAGGCGCCCTCGAGAAGATCCAATACCTGGAGGACGATTCGCGCTTCGCACGCAAGGTCGAAGAGGATCAGTACTTGGCCGAGAGGCCACAGTTCGGACGTCCACTGCGTAATGCGAACGTTGCCGAAGGCAGGCCAGTTCATCTGGAAGCCACGCTCACCCCAGTCAATGACCCAACCATGAAGGTTGAATGGTACCGCAACGGAGTACCCATCCAAACTGGACACCGCTTCAAGACTACCTACGATTTTGGATTTGTGGCTTTGGACATATTGTACGCGCACGCCGAAGACACTGGCACCTACATGTGCAAGGCTAAGAACGCTGTCGGCGAAGCTGTCACGACCAGTGCTGTAAACGTCACAGGTAAGTCAAAGACTTCTCTCACAACTCTCCATCAGACTTACGTCTCTTTGTTTTCTTTCAGCAAATGCCACTTTGGTGCTCGACACCATGGACGAGCAACGTTTGGAGAAGATTCGCCAGTTGGAGAGCTACGAACGACCAAAAGCTCAGGTTGTCGAGGAAAAGGGACAGAAGCCTGTCTTCCTGACACCACTTACCAGTCTGGAACATCTGAAGGAAGGCGAGCACGCTCACTTGGAATGTCGCGTTGAACCGATCAACGACGCGAACCTGAAGATCGAATGGTTCTGCAATGGCAAGGCCATCCAAATCGGTCATCGTTTCAGAACCACTCATGACTTTGGCTATGTTGCTCTGGATATTCTGTATGCCTACGGAGAGGACACCGGCACCTACATGTGCAAAGCTACCAACCTCCTCGGAGAAGCCATGAACACTTGCAATGTTCGCGTGCTTAACCGCCGCAGCATGATCTTGGACACCCAACATCCGGATGCCCTGGAGAAGATCCAGAAACTCGAAGCTAAGGCGGCCCCAAGTCGCCCAGATATTGAGGATCTTCCCATCAGCCCACCCCACTTCACAGTGGAGCTTCGCGGAAATACCGAGATCTACGAAGGTAAGACCGCTCACTTTGAGGCTCAAGTCCAGCCGGTGCACGATCCAAATCTGCGCATCGAATTCTACCACAACGGAAAGCCCCTTCCATCGGCTTCCCGTTTCCACATCACCTTCGACTTTGGCTATGTCGCCTTGGACATCTCGCACGCAGTCGCAGAAGACGCCGGCGAGTACAGCGTTCGTGCTGTCAACGCTTTGGGACAATGCACATCGTCCACCAGTTTGCGTGTGATTCCATTCGGCGGCATTATCTCGGAGACTCAACATCCAGAGGGTCTTGAGAAGATCCGTCAACTCGAATCGAACGCACCGTTCCAGAGGCCAGAAGTCGACGGTCCAGCCACTCGTCAACGACCCGTGTTCACGCAGCCACTCCAGAATATCGATCGCATTAACGAGCATCAAACCGCTCACTTCGAAGCCCGACTCATTCCGGTGGGCGATCCAAACCTTAAGGTCGAATGGTACCGCAATGAGAAGATCATCGAGGATAGCTCACGCATCACCAAACAACACGAATTTGGATTTGTCTCCCTGGATATTTCGCACATCCGCAAGGAGGACGAAGGTGTGTACATGTGTCGCGCAGTTAATCCACTCGGAGAAGCCGTCACCACGGCATCCATGCGCATCATCACCGAAGCCAGCATCCAATTGGACACCCAACATCCAGAGAGTATTGGTCGCATCCATCAACTGGAGAGACCATCTGCCCCCAGACCCGAGGAACCCGAGCGCTTGTTCGAGAAGCCAATCTTTACTCAACTGCTCACTGGACCGTCAGAGTTGTGGGAAGGACAACATGCTCACTTTGAAGCTCGAGTTGTTCCAGTTGGAGATCCAACTCTGCGCTTCGAATGGTACATCAACGGAGTGGAACTCCAGATGGGATCGCGTCTGCGTACCACGCACGACTTTGGATTCGTCACTTTGGACATCAACTCAGTTGTTAAGGAGGACTCTGGCGTATACATGTGCAGGGCTTACAACGCCTCTGGTGAAGCTGTTTCGTCAACCGCCACGAAAGTCAAACCTAAGTCATCGATTTCGGGAGAACCCCTTATCCCAGAGTCCTGGGAGGCAATCCGATTGAAGGAGGCCGCTATGAACCGCGTGCCAGAAATGTTTGTCGATACATCACCACAACAGGCTCCGGTGTTCACCACCCACTTGCAGAGCTTCGACAAACTGGTCGAAGGTCAGCACGTCCACCTGGAAGCTCAAGTCGAGCCCAGAGCCGATCCTAACCTCAGAATAGAATGGTTCAAGAACGGAATTACGCTCACCACTGGTGCTCGCATCCGCAGCACTTTCGACTTCGGTTTGGTCACCCTTTCAATCAACGGCCTGCGTGACGACGACTCGGGAATATACACCTGCAAGGCTACCAACTTGATCGGCGAAGCCGTGTCCACGTCATCACTCAAGATCGAAGACCGTCACTGGTTGTTGGGAGACACCCTCCATCCAGAGTCATTGCCACGTATTGACGCCCTCGAAGCACCAAAGGAGGGACGTCCTGCCGCTCCAGAGCCTGTCTACGAGTCGCCGGTCTTCATCACTCACCTGAACAACATCGAGTGCAAGGAGAACGAAAGCATCCGTTTCGAGTGCAATGTCGAGCCAGCACGTGATCCAACCATGGGAATCGAATGGTTCTACAATGGTAATCCACTACCAGCTGCAGCCAAGTTCAAGAGTATCTACGACTTTGGATACTGCGCCTTGGATCTGACCAGCTGCTATGAAGAAAATACTGGAATTTACACATGCAAGGCCACCAACAGCAGGGGCTCGGCCACCACATCGGGAACCCTGAAGTGCACCAGCGGGAAGGTCATGTTCTTCGAGACTCAACATCCTCAGGGACCCGCCGGTCTTCAAGCTGTCCAAGAGACCGACGAAGCCGTGGCGAACAGAAGCAAACCGAAAGACGCCAAGCCCGAAACGGTATACCCACCACCAGTATGGACCGTCCCACTCACCCCAGAGTTCAAATTGTCCGAGGGACAACCGCTCCATTTGGAGGGACAAGTCGAGCCCAAGGAAGATCCAAATCTGTTCATCGAATGGTACTTCAATGGCAAACAATTGCAGCATGGATCGCGATTCAAGATGACCAGCGAGTTTGGCTTTGTCACTCTCGATCTCATCGAGGTCTATGAACGCGATCAAGGCATGTACACCTGCAAGGCGTATAACCGGTCTGGTGAGGCATTCACCCAAACGACCATCTTCTGCAGCAGCAAGGAGAACATCATCGATAGGACTCAACATCCAAAGGGCGCCGAAGGTTTGGAGCAAATCCGCGATCTTGAAGAATCCCTACGTAGGGATGGCACCAAACCGGAACAACCCGAAGCTGGCCAAGCACCACGATTCACATCGGAGTTCATCCCGATCACGGGAGTTGGCGAGGGTGAGATTGCCCACTTTGAAGCCAACTTGGTGCCAACTGGTGACCAGACAATGGTCATCGAATGGTTCTACAATGGCAAGGTCCTTGATGCTGGCCACCGTTTCCGCACGATCTATGCCTTCGGAATGGTCGCGCTCGAAGTCCTCGGCACCAAGATCGAAGACTCCGGCACATACACCTGCCGTGCTACCAACAAATGGGGAAGCGCCGAAATTCACGTCGAATTGGGTTGCGTGGACAAGCCAAGAGGACAGAAACCGCGATTCACGTCCCACATCCAGAGCCTGGAAGGCCTCAAGGACGGACAATCAGCCCATTACGAGTGCACTCTCATCCCAATCAACGATCCCGAACTCAAGGTTGAATGGTATCACAACGGAAAGTTGTTGCGTCACTCGAACCGCATCAAACCGGTGTCCGACTTTGGATATGTCCTGCTCGATATTGCCTATCTGCAGGATCATGACAGCGGTGAGTATGTCTGCCGTGCCTGGAACAAATACGGCGAAGACTTTACCCGTGCCACACTCAATTGTCGCGGACGTGGCGGTGTATTCTCCGACACCCTGCAACCGGATTCCCTGCAAAGGATCCGAGAGCTGGAGTGCCCACAATTTGGCGATCAACAAGGTCCGTCCACACCAACCGGGGAACCACCCAAGTTCATCACTCAAATCACTGATGCCACGAAACTGGTCGAGGGACAGAGCGCTCACTTTGAGGCTCGCCTTACGCCAATCACCGATCCAGAATTGGTTGTTGAATGGTACTTTAATGGCAAGAAACTGCCACATGGACACAGGTATAGGACGTTCCACGATTTTGGTATTGTTATTCTGGACATACTCTACTGCTATGAAGAGAACTCCGGAGTATACGAGTGTCGTGCTTACAATAAGTACGGCGAGGACGTCACAAGGGCGACACTGAAATGCTCATCGAAGGCTAGCTTAATTCTGGACTCGCAACTGCCGCGAGTAAGTATTGAAGTTTTTCTACATTTAGCTTTGTCCAAACCCCGTGGGTCAGAAAAGCTATACTTCGCCAGGGTCGCTCGTCTTTTGAAAAAATATTCCTTTTGTTTTAAGGAACATTAAGAGCTTTTACTTACTAAAAGTTTGTAAATCTATCTGCCAGTAGAACCTGTTATCTAATATAGTAGCACAGCTTAACTTTTGAAAAGCTTTCACGAAAAAAAGCTCGTAGGAAAAAGCTTTTAAGCTTTGGCTCGCAACATACTCTTTTGAATGAGGTCGATTAAAGCCTTAAGCTTTAAGCATTCAGTATTGGATCTGAAAGATCCTCCCTTTCTACATTGTAAAGTCGTGGAAGATATGCTTAACTTTTTCTTACCGTGATGCTATATTTTGCGGTAAAGGCTGCCAAATACGGCTATCGCCGATGCAAGTAAATTATTTATTGTCAAGCTTTCGAAAGCTTTGAAAATGACAGCTTCCTTTTTTGACAAAGAGCTATTTTTAAATAACTTAACGTTTAATAATAAATAACCTTTTGCGTTCATTTTCCAGGGCATGGAGGGAGGCTTGGAGAAGATCCAGAACTTGGAATACTCCTTGGTCCGCTCCCGCGATGAGACAGTCGAGGAAACCCGAGGCAAGGCCCCAGTGTTCACCGTACCACTTTCAAATGTCGACAACCTACGCGAAGGTGAGAATGCCCACTTCGAGGCACGTCTTACACCCGCCAACGATCCTAAACTGAAGGTCGAATGGTACTGGAATGGCAAGCCGATGCGAGCTGGTTCTCGCTTCCGTACATTCTGTGACTTCGGCTTTGTCATCTTAGAGATATCGCCCGTCTATCCCGAGGACTCTGGTGAGTTCTCATGCCGTGCCATCAACGAGTATGGTGAAGCTGTCACCACTGCCAGTATGAAGATTCAGGGCAAACGCAGCATTATCATGGAATCGCAACTGCCAAAGGGCATGGAGGGCACCATCGATCGTATTGCCGAGCTAGAAGGACTTGGCGCTGGCCGCAATGAATTCGTTCAGGAAGACGACGACGGCAAACCACCAGAGTTCGTGACAACACCATTCGACATGGTCATCACGGAGAATTCATTGGCGCACTTTGAGTGCCGCCTGCAACCGATTAACGACCAAAGTATGCGCGTTGAATGGTTCCACAATGGCAAGGCATTATGGGCTGGTTCCCGCATCAAGACGATCAATGATTTCGGCTTTGTGATCCTCGAGATCGCCGGCTGCTATCAGCGTGACTCGGGCTTGTACACGTGCAAGGCAACCAACAAGCATGGCGAGGCTTCGGTCTCGTGCAAGTTGCAAGTTCGCGGCCGCCAGGGTATTATTATGGAGCCACAATTGCCATCGAACTTCCGCAGCGGCACCGAGAGCCTTCAGAAACTGGAAGAAAGTCTGCATAAGCGCGAGGAGGTCTTTATCGATGAAGAACAACCAAATCCACCAAAGTTCACCGAGGAGATCAAGGATAATGTCGATGTGCCGGAAGGTGGCCCGATTCACTTTGATTGCCGTGTTGAGCCCGTTGGTGATCCGACAATGAGAATCGATTGGTTCTTCAATGGACGCTCATTGGCAACTGGCTCACGAGTGCACATGTTGAACGACTTTGGATTCATTGCGTTGGACATTGATTACATCTACACTCGTGACGCCGGCGAGTACATCTGCCGAGCAACCAACAAGTGGGGCACCGCCCAAACTGTGGCCAAGGTCACATGCAAGGGCAAGGGCAACATCGTCTACGACTCTCAACTGCCCGATCACATGACTGCCGAGAAATTGAAGGAACTCGAACGTGGACGCATTACTGAAGCTCCAAAGAAGGAGGAGCTCACCTTCGGACCACCGAAATTCATTACTGAGATCGCCTCTGTCATGGCGGAGGAAGCCGAAGCTATTCGTTTCGAATGCCAAGTGGAACCCAAGGAAGATCCCAAACTGCGCGTTGAATGGTATCGCAATGGCAAACAGATACCTGCAGGACATCGTTTCAGGACCATCTACGATATGGGCTTCGTGTCACTGGACATTTTGTACGTCTACGCCGAGGATTCGGGAGAGTACACCTGCCGTGCCGTCAACGACTACGGCGAGGATAGGACCAAGGCGACCATCACCTGCAAACGTAAGGGATTCATAATTTTTATTTTTGTTTACACTGCCTTATGATGTATTTCTCTAGAACAACCATCGATCATCCTGCAAAACCAAGTACCAAAGGGCATGAAGCGCACCGAAACTCTCACTCAAATGGAAGCGGCCATCAAGAAGTACACCTCGGAGGTTCACCTCACCGAGGACGATCTGTTCGATCCGGATCGCAAGCAGCCACCCCGATTTGTCACCCAGATCAAGGAGCAGACCAGCTTGGTTGAAATGCAAGCGACCAAGTTCGAATGCCAGTTGGCTCCAGTGGGTGATCCCAACATGAAGGTGGAGTGGTTCTTCAATGGCAAACCACTACTGCACAGTAAGTTTCGAAAGACCTTTAAATTTTAATGTGGTAAATGCATCATAAAAATAACTTTCCCTTGCAGAGAACCGCTTCTTGCCAATCTACGACTTTGGCTATGTGGCCATGAACTTTGGATGGGTATACCCAGAGGACAGCGGTGAGTATGTCTGCCGCGCCACCAACTTGTACGGCAAGGACGAGACAAGGGCTATTATCAAGACGACCGGCAAACCAGGCATTGTGTACGATTCACAATTGCCAAGCTACATGAACAGCATCGAGCGTATTCGTGAAATGGAAGCATCCTGGCAAGTGTAAGTACAGCTTAAATCACAAATTCCACGATCCCAAGTAATATGCAATTTCCATTGGAACAGTGTCCCCGACGAGCCCGACATTGATGCTAAACCAAGAGCTGCACCAACATTTGTCAGCAAACTGGAACCACAAACTGTAGAGGAGGGCGAGTGTGCGAGATTCTGTGTACGTGTTACCGGACATCCACGACCAAGGGTAATGTGGCTAATCAACGGCCACACCATTGTTCACGTAAGTTCGAAAATATTCGCCAACCCTGGAGCCTGGATAACAGTTCCATTTACAGGGATCTCGTTACAAGTTAACCAACGATGGAATGTTCCATTTGGATATTCCAAAAACACGACAATACGACACTGGAAAAGTCGAAGTAATCGCCCGCAATTCAATTGGCGAGGCGCTAGCTACAACCGAACTCAAAGTCATCGCACGGTCCGATGACTACCGTAGCGTGCTTAAGAATTCACCCAGACGTAAGTCACACCGCACACTTAGAAATGCCATAACAAATATATTCAGCAGCTTATTCCACACAAATAAGAAAGTAACAAAGTTTTCACTCTCAAACGCATAAGAATTAAACAAAATAAAACTTAGCTCATAAGGATTACTTTGATTTTTATATTGACATCAAGCCTACACTAATCTGTAAATATAAGCAGTTTATACACACCAAACATTTAACACATTTACACCAGTACTTATTCCCAAAAAAAAAAAAAAAAAATACCCCAAGTCCTATAAAAAATGACCCCCTCCCTCCAAACTTCCAATACCAACGGTATCTATAATCAACAAGATCAACTGTAGCTCTAGAATCCTCATAACGAAGCAGCGCTCATGTAAATAGCAAAAGCTTTTGTGGATCAACGTTCAAAATTTAATAACCGAAACAGAGCAAACAAAGCTGGGTAGTATGGTGTAAATATTTATGTGCATTTATTTGTCTTTATGTAGTATATTTGTTTTCACGTTTTATGTTTACTGTTAGCTTTTTTGAAAAGTAGCGATTTTTAAGTATACCTACTCGTATCTTATTCGAACTTTGGTTTTTGTAGCTGTTTTCTTTCTCATTTATGTACTTTTTACTCCTTCTTTTCTGTCGCCCTTTCCAGAATACTTCTTCTGTCTTGTGTGAAATTGTTTTCTTTAGTTATTCTCGAACGTCAACTCAGTCTTACAAGGGTCTTAAATTTTATATTGCATTGGGGTATTACAAGATGACTAGTAGCATCGTAAGCACACGTCAAGTTCCATATAAAAAATGTCCATCTTCATCTTTGACAATGCTACACGCACAACTGTGAAATTAGTGACATCTGTCAAATCAGTGGCATCTGTCAAACTGATAGCCAGTTCAGAAACTATTATAAGTTTTAGAATCACAAGTTTAGATTACACAAACAAACTTGTTATCAATCAATTTACCAAAAGATCGGAGCTGTCAAGGCTACAACGTGACAATTTTTTTTTTAAATTACCTCTTTTTGGAAAAAAAAGTATAGTAATAGTTCTGATGACCATTTAAACAAAGAATTTGTGTTTGACATATTATAAAAATATATGTATAAGTCAAATCAAAAACTGTGAAATAAACAAACAAAAGTCCATTCCAGTAATCCTAAAAGAGCTTGATTTTTCAAAAATGACAGCAACATCAGGAACGAATGTCAACAAACTACAAAATGTTCATTATCTCACTTGTGTTTATTATCTGGTAGCAATAGTTGCCATTTGATGAAATCCATTTGTCAAAATCAGTGTATTATTTAAACAGCGATAACTGTCAAAGATGGCCATCTATATTGAGCACTTGACTTGATCATTGTTGAATATGTTCTCGAACTATAAACTACAAAAAGTATTGCAACATTGTAGACTGACAGTTGTTTAAATTTTCCAATAATTTACTTCAATATGAAATTATTTTAAGTAAAAATATAAATGAACCTTCAATTAAACACATTCCAAAAGGGAAGGAGCCTTTATTCTGTAAAACTCAGATACAGGTAATCACAATTATGTAACATCTCCCCGACAAACGATTTTTAAGAACTTGGCAACGAGTTAATATCGGGCGCAACTAACTTCTTTTTGACGTTTCAAATAGACGTGTCATATTTATGTAGACGAGAATACGGTATTAGGGAATTTAGTGAACACTAAAATAATCGCTTTATAGAAGTTTTATCGTGTACTTAGTCCGTACCTCTTCGTTGTACCCCACTGCTAGTCTAAAACTGTCTTCAATCTTTTTGCTTTCTCTAGTTCTTGCAATGGGTCCTCCTCCCTATTCTTCCTTCATCGTTTTATCTTCTAGTAGTGACTAATTTTCGTAACGTTTTCGTTTTAAATACTAACCTTTCAACTGTTGATTTATTTAATTATTTTATCAAAAAACGTTGCATAAATCAAGGGCTTTTCAATTGTTGTGAAAAAAACAAATAAACATAACTCATGAGACATTTTTAATTCTTCAGCATGGTATGATCAAGATATATCTATCTACCAAAAAGAACGCCAAGAAAACGAGCTGGAGAAGATTTTCGACGAACGTAAGCAATATCATGCCGATCAATCTGGCATCAACCTTAAGGGCGTTGAACACCTCAAACCAAAGGTGATCAAACAAGAACAGCCAGCCTGGCAGCAAACCGTCAAGTCCAAGAAGAGCGAAGACTACTACAGTAAACTGCAAGAGCTTGAGACCGAGCAACTGCTCAAGGAAACGAAATTGCGTGAGGACCATCATCAATACGCTATTCCTGGACAAAAGATTGTGGCCACATCGGCTGCCAAGGGAATGGCACAGACCTATGAGGAGACTCTGTAAGTGTTTCGTAAACTATTCCCTTTAACAATTAACTGAATTATTTGTGTTTTTGTTTGCAGAGAGAAATCTGAAACAACGGACGCCCAAAGGATCGCCACCACTCAAAAGGTCCAGAAGAAGGGCATTGCCGAACCCTCTGAGTCTTCCGTTCATGGACGCGAAGTGCACATGTCGAAGCAGAAGCAAGTCCAGAAGGAAGTCGTCGGAGATCTAGAGATCACTCGCAAGATCACTGCCACCGAAACCACCGAAGTCGAACACAAGGGCACAATTCAAGAACGTGTCGTTCAGGGACCCGTCCAACCAGCCAAGCCTCCAGTTTTTACCAAGAAAATCCAACCATGCCGTGCTTTCGAGAACGAGCAGGCCAAATTCGAAGTTGAATTCGACGGTGAGCCGATGCCAACAGTCAAATGGTATCGCGAGAGTTTCCCCATTCAGAACTCACCCGACTTACAGATCCACACCTTCGGATCGAAATCGGTTTTGATAATCCGCCAAGTGTTCGTCGAGGATTCGGCTGTATTTTCGTGCATCGCCTCGAACCGAGGAGGCACCGCCAAGTGCAGTGCCAACTTGGTTGTTGAGGAGAGACGTCGTGCCGGCAAGGGAGGTATCTCACCGCCCAGCTTTGTGCAAACCATTCAGAGTACCAATGTGTCGACTGGGCAATTGGCACGATTCGATGCCAAGATCACCGGCACCAAGCCATTCGATGTGTACTGGTTGAAGAACAGCTTGAAGATCCAACCCAATATCAAGTACAAGATGCTTGAGGAAGATAACATCTACACGTTGCTAGTTATTGAACCAACTCCCGAGGATTCGGGTCGCTACGAATGTGTGGCTGTGAACGTAGCCGGCGAAGCTCGTTGCGACGCTGATTGCTTTGTACAGTCGCCCAACAAACCCGATAAACCGACTACACCTGGTACAGAGAAGGCCCCAGTTCTAGTTGAGCCCCTGAAGAACCAATCTGTTGAGGAAACTAGCAAAGTGATCTTCAAGTGCCGAGTTGTTGGTAAGCCGACACCAACGGCCAGATGGTATCGCGGTGAGAATATGGTCAAGCCGTCGCGTTACTTCCAAATGACGCGTCAAGGTGAATACTATCAGCTGGTGGTTTCGGAGGCGTTCCCTGAAGACGAGGGTGTCTACAAATGTGTTTTGGACAACAAAATGGGCAGTGTGCAGACGAGTGCCACTTTGAAAGTGCGCCCACTTGAGAATCTAGATGCTCCACCAACTATTACCGCATTGAAGGATGTCACCGTTACCGAAGGCCTACCAGCGCAGTTCAAGACTACCATCACCGGAAAAGTGAAAGCTACCGGTGTGCAGTGGCTGCGTGAGGGGCAATTGATTCCCGAAACGCCAGATTTCCAGGTGAGTCTTTTGTTTATTTTTAACAAATTTCAGTGTGGTGTCTTTTCGTTTTCCATTCGTTGTGTATGATTAAATATTAGTATAACCATGAGGGCCTTCGATGTGCGTCTAGCAACCCAAAAAATTCAAATTATTTAAGTATTGGGAAGAAAAAATGCATTTCGGTCGAAAAAGCTCTCAATATGTGCGGCAATGACAGAACTATCCGTTATTTTTCTCGAAGCTTTAAAAATATTTTAAAAGTTTAGTCAATGTCTGTAGCGTGTTTTTTTACGACAACCCTTAACAAACATAAAGTTTCCTACAGTTTTATTATATTTATACATACATAGATATTGTTCCCAGACACATAGGATCAAATTATCTGTCAAATTGACAGCTCGTTTTTTCTCTTAATTTTTTCACGTTCTTAGTTTATGTAAAACGTCAACTGAGTAATCAACTTGAATTGTTTTTGATTTTGGAGATTTATTTGGAAGTTTGACACTTCAAAATGCCAACTCCACAAACGTCCACTGAAAAAAATTATTCATGTGGTCAATCTGATCCAATAAACACTGAACCAAATCAAGTCAATCAGCTGTCAGATTTACAGATTTCAATTTGTTCAAAGGAAAGAGATAGGCAAAAACATTCAGACTTCAGATCTAAGAAAAATATGCACTTCCTTATTTTTAGGCCTAAAACCTTCCCCTACTCTTTGGTTGTGTCAAATTAAACTGAGAGAACTCTCTCCCATTGAGAAAAAATATGACATTTGGCGCATGTAATCCGTGAACCACAAATCACTTCAGGGAATTTTTTATTGGGTCATAGACAAGAACAATCTCAAAGTCAATCATAGCTTAGTCACGAATACCCGTTTAATGCTCGCTATATATAAAATAAAAAGTGGAAGACTACTTCGTAAATTTTCACAAAATAAGAAAAAGTTAGTAGGTAAATTTTGAGCGGAAATGAAAAGGAACGAATCGCAGCCAAATGCTGGGCACCATTATATCTTGATCCGGCCCAGCTTCGTTACTTTCTGATATGAAAGCGCTGATCTATACTTGAGATAGACTTAATCGCCTTAAAAAAAACGATACATGTAGAAATTGCGTATTTACTACCGTACCCCTGTGAGAGCTGAAGCTGTTTCCTTTTTCTGACACCTAATTCGCTGAGACTGTATTCGATCCTAGGGGAATCTGTACTCTAGAAAGAATATTCTACATCCGTGGGGTCAACTTTTACAATATTTTTCTCAAAGATAGTAAATATTTCTAAAGAAAAGCTGCAGTTCTTCTTTACCACAACAAGTGTTATTTTCCTTATTTATTTCTTTTGACATCGCATTTCTTAAGAATAGTTGATTATCATATTCCGAAAAACGAGCCCTAGCATACTTGTGCGAGAACTCTCCTAACTTTAGTTGGCTTACTTTGAAAGTAGTTCATATGTACCTATGAACTTGAAATTAGAAACCTCATTGACAAGCCAATAGTTTCAGACCCGCAAAAGTGTCATCTATTGTCAGTATCCCTAAGTGAGTTTTTAAAGACTCCTCCATGGTAAAAGGAGTTTCTTGCAAAGCAGTAAAAGTCGAATTTCATGACTTTTTCTTTACAAAATTCGTAAGTAGAATTGGGTTTAATTGTTGATACTACTGTTAAACAAAATTTGTTGGGTTCTACGGTTCTACGGTACATCTACTTTGGAGAAGGTTACCTTTCGCCTTTTTTGGAAAATTTAAAATATCTACACCTTTCGGCGCAGTGGCTTAGTGGTTAGTGTGTTGGACTACTAAGCGAGGGGTCCTAGATTCGAATCCCGCAAAAACCCAAAATTCCATCTCAGGGTTTTTTCCACTGCGCCACCTCTCGCGAACGTCTGACGAACATCCGAGAGTATAACTGCCTAGAAAGAGCTTCTCAATTAGTCGTTTGGACTCGGCGTAAAATTGTAGATCCCTTAAAATCGTTCCAAAAATGAAAAACTCACACAAAACGAATGTTGCGAGAAGATAGGCCAGGGTCCCTACGGACCTGTTGCGACTATTTTTTTTATTACACCTGCACCTGCATTCTACTTAATTTTTATCTTATTTTCCTTTCCATTGACACCTTGACTATATTTCCCCAACCTGTTTTCCTCCAGCGCAACTAAACGCAACGCATTTCTCTTTTCCTCCCATTTCAGATGATTTTCGATGGAAACAGTGCCGTCCTTCTAATCGGTACAACCTACGAAGAGGATTCGGGTGTATTCACAGCTCGTGTAACTTCATCAACTGGACAAGTTGAATCATCAGCGAAACTGACCGTTAAAAGTAAGAATTAAACACACAAAAAAAAAACAGCCTCAAACAATCATTACACAAAAAAGTAAAAAAAAAATATAAAAAAAATCGATTTATATAAATAACACTGCTCAAGCGTAAACCTAAATATAATTTAAAAAAAAAACAATAATGCAGCAAATACAAATTTGTTGATTAAAACTCTTAAATAAATCTACTAGTCGTAAAAGATTGAAACAAAAGATGCAAAAAGAAAAATCTTAACATTTATATTACTCACTTAATTTATTTTATATAATTGTATGTCTTAACATATATTTTTTTTTCTTCGTTAATATTTCTTATTTACTCTATTATACCAAATAAAAGCAAAATGCATATTTGTATATCTTGAATTTAATTACGTGTCATTGCATAACGAAAAAAACCTCCCCGCTATTGGTTGTTGTTTTTTTGTTAAAATAATTGCACTTCATGTCCAGCATGATTTATGGGAAACAGTGAACGACTATAAATTTTACATAGTATTTTCCTTTTCTAAATTTATGCCGCCCTCAGAAAGAGTTAGCTGAATTAGAAACTCGTATATCGCTGTGGTTCCGTGTGCACACGCATAAATATGACGAGGAAAAACAACAGGAAAATCATCTCGACGAAAGTATCGCAGATATCTATTTGTGAGAGGAGAATTTATAAAATTATCCCGGCGAATTTTCAATTATTCGTATTGCTTCCACCTGTCGGCCGCAATTTATCGACATGATAGGTTCAGATTGCCCACTCAGATATAATTTTTTGTGTTTTTCTTATTTCGAAAGAATTTCTACTAGATAACTTGTAAATATCCTGGGTTGTCGAGCTGTCGTCTACTAGGCGGTTGACGATGGTTTTGTTTGTTTGCTGGCAAGTTGCTCTAAAATTAAAACAGACATGACTTCCATTCTCTAATCTGTGTATGAAATTAAAGATGCTGGCCCGTGGAGAAAAAGAAACGTCTATCCTACACGGGTTCTGAGAAAAATTAAATTGGAAATCTATTTTCGTGTCGGAAGGAATATATATTGTTTCATTAGAAATGACATTTGGGCTTTGGTAAAGAAAACAACAAGATTTTGTTTTTTTTTATAATTCTTCATCTGGCAAACGGTTTTTGTTATTTTTATTCGACCATAGCAAGTACAAAGCTTAAAAATGTAATCGCAACTGAAGCGAACCGAAAACGATTTAAAAATTCAAGGCAAATTGTCAATCTTCGTTCGGACTGTCAGTCATCGTAGTTAGGTCCCATCAGAATCCCATCACTCGGCGAGACATCAATTTGGACACGGTGAACAAGGTGTTGCTTGGGCGAAGAGCTATTTTGGCACTTGCCAGAATCGCCGAATCATGATGAATCACAGCGAGTTGAGCGCAAATGTAAATATTCTTGGCATTTATGATTAATTTACGGTCGGCGCGCTCTAACAACATTCGTCACGGACAATGAATCATCTGTTGTATTTTGGCCAACTGTCCTGGCTGTTTGAAAACAATTGTATCAGTCATGCTGCCCCCTTCTGAAAATAGAAAAGCAAATTCAAATTAGTTCGTTATGCAAAATACTGTAATTAAATTGTTTTTCAATCTTTTACAAAAACAAGTAAAATTTAATCAAAACTAGCAGTTATTTAATGCGCAATTAAAAATGTGCAACATTGAATTTATTTATCTAATTGAAAAAGCATTTATTTAGTGTTGAAGGAACGAAAATATTTTTTGTGTTTCCAACTTGTTTCCTAGTTGAATTTTATATTTAAAAACTTTTATATTCATTTATAATATTTGTTTAATTTGTAGTGATGTTGCATGAGATTTGTTTTATTTTTTTCATTATCGCTTTTACAACTAATATTAATTTTTATTTTTTTTTTCATTTGAGTTTTCTACTTATTTTTTTTTTTGATATCATTTCGTATTTAAAATAACTATTTTCATTCAATGAAAAGTGTTTAAGGACACATCTTGCCGAGGCTTAGTCCTTAATGGTGTTTCCAAAAAATTCGCTTAAGGAAATTACTTGCCGCCGCTTGCTTTTTACGCGCCAAAATTTAGTAAAAACGCTTAATTAAAAAAATAAAATACTCATGCGATTAGGCAATAAATTTAAATGTTTTTTTTTTTATTTCGTTTGCCAATAAACAAGTTACATTGTTTTGTAAATGTTTAATTAAGAATTTTCAATATGTTGTTTTTTGTTTGTAGTAATTTTTTTTTAACTTTATAATCACTCCTATGTTTAATGTTTAATGTTTTATTGTTAAGTGTTTATTTTTTTGAGCTGAACTTATTTTTTTATTAATTAATTGTATTTCTGTTGTTTTTTAATATTTATATGCAAAAAAAATAAAAATAAAAAAATATTTTTTTTTTTTCTATCGAAACAATTTAATTTATTTTTTCACTTAACTGTTGCTCAGGTGTTAATCCACTTTTGGCAAATATGTATTCCATTTTTTTTATCACTATCAAAACACAAAAACCGATGTCGAAAATTTATCCATTTCGAGGATGAAATCGAAAAGCCGAACCGACCCGCTCGAGAACAGGTAAAAAACTGAAAATTTTCCTCGGAACACCTTACGAGGGAAAAGATGTCTGGTGGGGGGGTCGCGTCGAGGAGCAGAAGCAGCTTGTTTATGCATACACCGCAGAGTTCTATTATGTGTGGAAGAGGGCAATCTGCTCGTCAGGTGACGTAGGAGAGTCATATTCTATTTTCGGTTCCATGAAATCGATTATGTGTGTATTTCGGTCTCTTTCTGGCGAAAGTTTTTCTTTAAATTAAACTATCAGTAAGCGTAGTTAGTAATTGATTGAGATGTGGCTACTTGGCTTCTTGTGGGCTTACTCATGGTTTCCTAGTGTCTACACCAAAAATATCCACTGACTCGTTATCTCTCTAGGGAGGCATGCGAGTGAATTGGAAGTGATGACGGGTTTGTTGCACAATTAGGAGATTGCCCAAATGCATATGTGTGTTGTTTTTTTCTTTTTTGTGGATCGGTGTTGTCAGGATGGGCGCGTTGCCAGCTGCAATGTGACCTCATTTGGAGCACATTTGGAGGTGATTATTTAGACAAGACCGTCATGCTTTTATAAGCAAGAGTACAGCTTTTGTAATGAAATGAGGTCTATGCCCCCAAATTAGGGTGCTCAAATTCATATGCCTTCGAGTTTCTTTCTTCTTTTTTTTTAACTTTTAAGCTTGAAAACAATTCTCGGCATAGATTTTCGATTTTTCTTAAATGCTTCTCTCGGAAACGAAGAGTCTAGAACGATGTTTCGATACAGATAGGTGTCGAAGTAAGTTCTGCAATAAATTCATTTTGAAAATATTTTCAATTCATGAGTGGAAAATGCCATCAATGCGATCAGGGTCGTCTAAATAAGAAATTTCAATTAAAAACTCAGACATTGACATTAGGGAGGAAAGCGAATTCATTCGTTGCATGGCGTTCATTTGAATTTTTATTTTTAAAAGCTTGTTTAGAATTAATATAAAATCGAATGGTACCTGCCGAATTGGCAGTCAATTCAGTCTGTGTCCATGTACACGATGAGTAATAATAATTGTCGACGAAATTTTCCAAATATGAGTCAATGCTTTTATTGAATAAAATGTCTTCCTCATTGTATTCGAATTAAAAAATAAAGCAATTAAATGGGAAATGCGTGGGCAACAAAGGGGGAATGGTTTGGGTTATTATTTGATTGACACTTGACTGGATTCAACATAGGTACAAATAAAATAGTGGATTTTCTTTAATGGATCTCGTGAAGTGATTCGAGAACTGTCACATATCTGGATTGAGTAATGTTGCATGAAAGTATTTTGACAACGCCACTCATGAAAAAAATGGTGATGATGAAAACTTTTTGGAACGCTTACATATTCCCGTTTTTAAAAGACCCCGTCTCAAGTGAGTTGAATGGCATTTTCGAAATGTTTCATAAATTCAAACATGCGTTACTAAATTGGCCGAGCCCTAAATTTTTGATCGGGCAATTGCACTTTAAGTTCAAAAAGTTGGAATGACTGGAGCGCCTTTTACATATTCAAAGTCTCTTAAAATTTGACTGTAGGATTAGTCTGTCAAATGATGACAATTTCTGACAGTTCTTGCTGTCAAATGAGGGACGTGGTAAATCTGAGCAAATTGTTATTAAGCACGAATTCGAAAATAATCGTAATTACCTTATGATCAGGGTCACACGCAATTTATAGAAATTCGGTTTTGGCATTTCTGATAAACGTCTGACTGATGCTTGGCCTCATTTGCGTATAGTTATTTCAATAACCCATTTCTATCAACAATCCATTCACAATTCTCGATATTTTATTCCCTGATGTAGGTGATAAATTTCTCTTTTTTCTATGTTAAACAAAAAGCTTTTTAACTAAATCAGTTTCAAGAATGTTTGATGACATCGAAAGACATTTTTTGTAGTGGCCTTAGTCATTGTTAGTAAGTTATTGATGGAATGTTTCCTCTATCTTTGCATTCACATTAAAATTATAAGAAAGAGGTAAATTTTTACGCGACCTAGGAACACTAGACTGAAATAATTGGGAATCAGTATTGTGTAGAACTAAATCTGATTCGAATTTGTGCATTTTAGAAAGAACAACTTTTGTTGTAGGTACATTATAGGTCAATGAACAATGAAAAGAACAACTTTTGTTATGGGTACATCACAGGCCAATATATTTTAATACCATCAAAAAAGAAAAGACAACCTTTCATCAGCAGGAGTTTTAAATTACCACACCTCACACGGGCGTACGCGCAATTTCAATAATTATTGTTAAAGGAAAATCAGTTTCTTTGGATACGTCATTTATTAAAGCCCGTTGACAGTCAATTTTTCTCTCATTTTTATGACAAATTTTTCAAACTAATTTATTTAAAAAAAAAAGCTGAAAAATGTAATTTAAATACATTTTCAATGTCTTGTTTTTATACGTCTACATTTATAATATAAGGTTGGTGTGTACGAACTCACTTGCTGTTGGTAATTTTCCGTTTATTTAAAAAAACAGAAAAAAATGCTAAAAATGTAGTGTCATAGGGGCTTAAGACTGATGAGTGTGCGAACACTAAAAGGATCAAGTCTTCAGAAATAATAGATTGGATTGATGTATATTTGTTGAAAATTGGGTGAGATGGTGCTTGGAAGAAATTTCAGCTATATGTCGATGAGTTTTAATATCGAAAGGCTTTAGCCGATATCAGGATGATTCATTTCAAAATGAAATGGAAAACTGTTTGAAACAATTCATGACAGATAACACTGATTCCAAAAATTGATGGAAATCTATTAGGTAAATGTGATTTTTTTATATATATTTATTTTTTTTGTGATTGTGGTGCCACCTATATTCCGCACGAGCGAAAATGAACATAAATTTGAAAATTCCTCTGTTAAGCTGGTCAAATGAAGGTCAATGATAGACTAAAATAACTTCACACAGAGGCACAGGAAAAACGTGTAGCTGTCATATGTCACTTGCAATTTTATTTTAATCTAGCGGACCCAGCGAACTTCGTCTCGCCAAAATTGAACGCCTTCAGATGATAATAAGACACAGATAGTTCAAATTTCAGTGTGATTTATATGAATGGAATCGAAATCGATATCGAGAGAGCGATATGATAAACGATGTTTTTCGATTTGTTTCCGGCGCAAAAACAAACAATGATGCCAACACACGTACCGGCAATGTACCGTGCTGACCGTGCGAAAAACAGGGAAATTCAAGATTAGTCCCATAGACTTCCAACGATTGGTCTTGCGATTTATCGATTGTCATCGCAAAATCCAATCGAACGGGGAACTAAATGCGATTGAATTGGAATCGAAGATCAGTTGGAATAATCGGAATTCGTTGGAAAAGGACGCCCTCTTCATTGTATTTGTCCTTGATGATCGTCACTTGAATCACAATGTTCATCAGTTTCTCGACGGACAACAGCGTACCGTTCACAATTTCAGATGATTTAGATTCCGCAACATGATAATGATCGATCCAACCATCAGCTGTAAATTATGTGGCGGAATTCCTGGCACATCAAGAGAGTTGAAAAATTCCGTCGGATAGTTGGTATCTTCATCCTCGTCGGTCACGCTGTCAACGGATTTGTACGAATGTAAATCTCCAGCGATTTGTATTTGAATAATATCGACGTCCTTATTCTTCGCTGCTAGTATTGCACGTTCACTAATCCAATCGAGATTTTTATAATTTTGTGAAGTGCTGGGGACAGGTTTGGGTATGATTTCCTCCTTCGAAGATGAGAACTCGAAAAAAATTAGCAGGGAACGATATCAATCTAGTCAAAACATCAAGAGGAGACTCTTATGTTCGTGGTCGATTGGAACATTAAGTTTATCGGCACCAGTAGATTTTTGGATGATGGGAAGCGTTTGACGAGCAATATCATAGCCCCGCCAAATTGTCTCAATTCATTTCGTAGATCCTTCATCGTTCGGTCAACTGCCTCCAAAACCATTGTGCATTCGTCCCGAATTCTTGGTCATTGTGCACGTTGGATTGTCAACCTCGAATAGATTCATCTGCAGCTTCAAAGCTGAGTGTGCAGTTCGACCCCCTACCAGCGAGTTTTTCCTGAATTTTCTCAGTTTTAGACGTAGAATTTTCTGTTTTTCCATTAGAAAAACCATTCTGGATCTATACGAAAGATCAATTTTTGAAATTTACAATCTCCCGACTTTTTTGAAAGGTTTTCCCAAAATTTTCTTTCGTAAGAACCTTCTTCTGACAATAATAAACAACTGGACAAAATTTAAGCCAACTCAGGGTTTTTTCACTGCGCCACCTCTCGCGAACGTCTGACAAACATCCGAGAGTATAACTGTCATGAAAGAGCTTCTCAATGAGTCGTTTTGTATAAAATTGTAGATCCCTTCCATTAGTTCCAAAAATTAAATTTCACACAAAACGAATGGTTGTGAGAGCTAGGCCTAAGGTCCCAACGGACCTGTTGCGCCAAAAAATTATTAATCGATAAATTGAGTTGTAGAAGCGAAAATTGAGAGAAACTTGTTTAGGCCACTGCTTTCTGGCTTGTCTCTGGGGAACTACTTACCATTTCCATAAGCCATACATTTTTTTACAAAATATTCCTAACATAGGTACTTATCATTTTTACTGATTTTGCAATAAATATTTCTAGTTAGTAAAAATGCTAAGTATGGTGTCAAATTTTAAAAACAACGAACCGAAAAGATTCTCACTTTGACTTCCCAATCATCTAAACCCATCACTCACTAAATGCACTATTAAGCGATAAATTGCCACTTTAATTCGTAATGCATCTCAATCTCAATATACGAGTACGCCAACATTCGTCAGTCGTCACATACGACATGCATATTTATAGCTGCACCTGTAAGGTGTTCTTTGCACCAAAACAAATGATTAATACGGTTATTTCCATCTTATGATGGTCCTCCGACTAAGCATAGCTATACCTACTTCAAATAAAAAAAAAGAAATTAATTATTTGTGCGCCCCATCTCATATGAGTCAATCAAACCTGTATCAGCGTTCATAGATTAATTAAATTATAGCATCCAATTGGACATCAAGGGCTCTATACGAATCCTTGGGCTTATTTATTCAGTTCATCACTCAGGCATGTCCATGAACAACAATCACCTGCATTAGTGTCACACCTTGGATTCATTTCTATTCCAATTACGCGCTCCCTGTCTAATTTAACACATTCTCGAACATAACGATGTGGGTGACCTTAGCATAAGCTACACTAATCAAAGGATACACAGCATCTACCTCATCGCACTTGGACAGTATTATTAATAAAAACCGCAGTCAGACGTGAGAGATCTTTTCGAAAATACATAAATAAATACAAAAAAAAAAACATCTTCGCGTGTTGGTTTAACAAATTGAACGAAATGGAGACCACACCCTCTCCACCCGAAAATAGATCAATTCAGCATTAAGATTCATCCTAAGTAAGATGCGTGGGAGTCCTTCTGGCATATGGAAGTGAGAATGCCTTCCAATACATGGTGAGTGGTGACACCACCTTAAAAATAAAATTCACTTGCCGGAATGATTAATGAATTCGAACTCGATGTTTTCTTTATCAGTTTACGAAAAATATATTAATTTTAACAAACAAGATAGATTTGAGTTGATTTTCTTTTTTTGTTGCTAAAATTTAAGTTCATGGTACATGTTCTCTGGATAGACAATGTAACGCCAGCGCAAACAGTTTGGTTTCGGACAGATTAACTTAAAAAAAAAAAACAGAAAAGCAATTTATTGTCTAAATAAATATGAACGATAGCAGGGTGGCCGCTTCTTGGAAATTAACTTTTGATTTATCTATTTCTGAATTAGAAATTAGTGATGCCACTGAATATAAAACCGGCCAGCCATATGCTGGTTTTTGTTCGGTCTTCTAACCTATAGAGGTGGGGTGTTAGTTTTTATGGTTTATAGATGGAGAATCCTTTGATGGCGCATATTTTCAAAGGCATTTAATTTTTTAGGTACATATTTTTAATTGTTATTTTTGAGTTTTTAAATGCAAATCTAAATATTTTGTTTGGTATTTGAATAACTTAGGTGAAATTCGTATTTTGTGCTTCCCAATGTTTTCGGAAAATGTGGAAAAAATGCATGCAACTTAGGAGCGGCACCTTCAGTTAGGCTGAATTAGGAAACCTGCCATAATAGGCTATCGGTTCAGGATAGGTGCGACTTTAAGGGGGTTTATTTAGCATTTCTTAAAGGTGGCATTTTATTTGCCTTTGTGTACCTACACTTATATGGGGTTGACAATTCTCTTCGAAAATGCTTCAATCTTTTTTGACAAAATGCACAAGCTGTGTGTTTGCGAATTTGCCGGGCTTATTAGTTACAACCGATTTTAAGCTGAAAGTTTCTCGATGTGAATGCGTCAGTTTTTATCATTGGTTGACAAGTAAGTTACCATATTTTTGCGGAAACGGAAACAGACAAAGATTACACATTATTGTACAGCTTGTGAGGAAGGAAACATTTTGTTAAGGCATAAGGAAACTGCATAAGAGCTTTTCCACTAGAAAGTTCTTTCTTGCTTCGTTTTCAGTTTAGATGAAATAAGGATTCGAGATTGTTGAATTCTGTTTACGAATTTTCGGATCTCGATGGTGGAAATATTTTCTAGTTCTTCAAGAAAATAAATAAACAAAATTGTAGCCCAAAGCTAGCTTCTCGCAGCCATTCATTTTTTGGGACGAACGAAAGAGACGTACAATTGTATTTGTATGATCAGTCCGAATGGCTGAATTGAGAAGCTCATGACAGTTATAGTCTTGAAAGTTTGTCAGACGTTCGCGATAGGTGGCGCAGTGAAGTAATTTGTGTCTCGCCATTGATCGAACCAGAGACCCCTCGCCCAGTAGTCTGGCACATTAGTTCATCCCACAACCCAAATAATAAGGAGCCCGGAAAGCAGTTCAACGTTTTGCTTTCCCAAATTTGAATCTTTAAAACTGGGGAGGAATCGGCTAAGGTGATAGCTGACTGTCGCTATTTTGACTGTCGTTTTTGATTATCAACTATTCTTTCATCTGTGTAAAGCGATCACTAAAAACGTTTGGGTTCTTGGCAACACTTACATTTCCAACAAAAAGAAACGTCGTTTCGGTCAGCTGTTGGTTGGAAATTATTTGCAATTGTTTGTAACCCAAGTTTTGTTTTTCCTGTGGGGAATGTAATGTGGTATTCGATGGGGGCGCCCTCAGAGCCCCTTTTTTTTGCTCTAAGAACAATTTTTATGTTCGTTTGGCACAAAAAAAGGTATATTTTTCAGATTTCAGAGCACTTTTGCTTCAGATTTACCAATACGAGTGCGTTTGAGTTTGACGCGCGTGGAATAACAAATATTTTGTCAGAACAGCATTGCCCTCGATCGACTAATCGTTTCGATATAAATTTTCTTAAATGGAAAGCGAATTTTTTTGATTGTCGTGCATGCACGTCTCAATGACTCAATAGCTCGACGAAAAGTTGCCAAGCTCACCTTTGTATGAGAGAAATGAAAATAGAAAAATTTCAAACGCAACATTCACTGTATATGAATTTGAGCCCACGTGATCGTAAATTTTTATTGGATGGCAACACTTGTATTTATTAACCGCATATTAAAATAAAAGGCGCTGAACAAAATTTCGCGCCGGATATCTGAACTACTCTGCAAAAAGTCAACACAAAATTTGACCCGGAGAGTAATTGCTAAGAATTTTTTTTGTTGTTTTTAACATTTCAATAACTAAAATTGTTTCGGATAGCAACTCGAAGGCGAAACAGAATTTTTTTTAACCTTTTCATGTTAAAGAAAAAAAAATTAAGCCAACATTAAGCAAGGCGGCCTAATTTTAGCTTTTGCTGGAACAGCGTACTAGGCTTAAGCCTTGTTTAATAGTAGTTTGCAGGTCGCTAGAATATTATTTTGTGGATATTTTTTGTAACAAAGAGAACTATGTACCTATACCTAGCTCACCTAGATCCCTTAAATGAATTTTAAGTTTGGAAGTATTTTTAAATAGGAGCCAAACTTTAGTACGAGCAGCGAACCACAATACCTAAAAGATAAGTAGGTACCAGTAATCATCTCTATAGTGTCTGGAATTAGTTCTACTAACGAATAAAGTTATTCGTTACTTTGTTCATTTGCTCGTTCCTCACATTTTTTTGTGGGGGAAATTTCTAGATTTTCTTAGTAATGATGACGACTTTTAAGCTTCAATTGAAATGTTTTTAAAGTCCTAAATTTCCGACGAAATACGACTTTTTTTGTTTAAAGGGAGCTGCGGTACGAATGGCTGTCAGTCGCCAGTTTTGTCGGACCTGTATCGGCCAAAAATCCATTCGTTCCAAAAGTGAAATCTCACACAAAACGAATGGTTGTGAGAAGCTAGGCCTAGGGTCCCTACGGACCTGTTGCGCCAACTATATATGTATGTATCGGCCAAAGCCCTCATCGTATTCTTTTATAAGAATATCGGTAAAACAATTACCGAAAGTCGACAAAACTGGATGAAGATCTGAGAATGTCTTAAATTTTCTGAGTCTCCCTACGACATAAAGCCAATTTGTAACCCTCTTACTGATTAGACTAGATTATTATAGCAATTTCTACACCCGGAGCACGTGCAACAAGCAATTCGTTTATTTATCGTCTTCATGTCGTGCACTTTTACCACTGAAATTCCCATATAAGCCACCATGTCCGCATTGTTAGCACACATCTTTGCGACAACGTTAACAAATGATAAGCGCTTTATTGAGCGGAACATTATAAATGAACTCGTGTCAACTGGCACTCTTGCAGAACATCGTAAAACACTTGCACTGCCCAATATTTGGCATTGTCAGGCCGACCATGTAACAGCCGCCCATACCAGCCCAGATGAATGAACAGAAATCTTAATTAATTGCATCTTTGAAATATTTTCAACAAATTTGTCACGTTTATGTAGAAACCTAAGTCAAACATGAAAAATTCGATATTCATGAATATTTTTTTATTTTTTTCTTAAGCATGTTGTGCCCCAACTTCCCTCAAACGCTGTCTGTCTGCATGCTTTCTGCATTTTTTTGCTGTATCTATTTTATTCGCTTGTGCAGATTAGTTTAAGCTAAAAATAATTTGGCGACAATTCAAAATATCACACATCAGCGTGTTGCGAGAAAACGCCCGCAAGAGAGAACGCACCTTCGCTTGCAGACAATCGCATTGAATTAAAATTTTCCTCCATTCTATTTGCAGAACGCCGCATCTCAGCTTTCCAACTGCAGACAATTGACTCTGTGGAGGACGAGTCATCTTCGGGTAAGGAGGATAGCTCACCGGAGTCACCACAGCCGCAGCAACCGCAACAAGCTCAGTATTCCCAATACCTGCAAGTGAACGGCCACAGCGGTCATAAGCCGCGGTCTAAGAAACCCCGTAGCAAAAGCCTTCAACCCCAGTCCAAGGTTGTACCTTGGCGCAAGAGCTCGAGACCCGGTCGGGGTCGTTCACTTGAGAAACAACCATTCCTTCCCGGTTACAAGCCGGAACCGGTCAAATCATGGACAGAGGAGCCGATTTGTCTGAAGCCTGCAACTATTGAGAAGAAGGTCGTGCCGAAGTACGAAGTTGCTAAGGTCTTCCTTAAGTCGATTAAGGATGAGCGCGATCAGGGCTTGTTGAGTATCGGCTATCAGTTGGAAAAAATTATCGAAGGAAAGACGGAAAAAGAAGCCATTCCATGGGTAACAATGCGTGACAAACTCCATGCTGTAAAGAAGGTTCAGAAGCAGTTGGAGAGCTTCGACCTTGAAGACGTGTATTTGTCTCCATTGCAGCATGCAAGAGACACTATAACACCGCAGCAGCCGGATCAGGCGCAGGAGCAAATCTTGAAAGAGCGGGAAATCGAAAGACTGAAGAGCTTTGAAGACGATGCAATTATGGACTTCACCCAGCAGGTGGAGAAGCTGATCGCTACTCAACCGCAGGCAGACACAGTTCCATGGAAGGAGATGCGCAAGCAGCTGAAGTCTGTGCAGAAGGTCCATAAGCAAATTGAGAAGTTCAAGATCGAGGAGATCGAACTGAAGTCGGTGCAACTGCAGTCGTCGACTCAGGAAACGGTCATGATGACCGTCGATGAGTCTTCGAAGGGCTCCATTCAGAAGATCATGCGCAGAGAAGATGCAGAAATGCATGAGCAGTTGAATGAAACTCAGAAACAGCAGTACGTCACCACTGAAGAGAGCAATATCCTGACAGTTGAGGAAAGAGCACGGTTAGAGGCCCAACGCATCATAAGTCATCAACAGCCTGTTGACTGGCGCAAGGCACGAACTGATCTCCAAACGCAGATCAGCTCAGTGTCAGAAGCATCAACTCAACTACAAGAGGAGCAGGCCACAGACGAAATAGCAGTGTATCGACGCAAGAGCAAGACTGAGGTGACGCAACAGGTGCAACATCAAGAATTCACCAGCGTTGAAGACTCAAATATTATGCGCTTGCAAAAGAGTGAATATGAGAAGAGTCAAGTGCTTAACCAGCAGCAGGAAGCACCCGTTCACTGGCGACAAGGACGGCCTGCGCAACAATCGCAAACCACCCAACTCGAGCACGTTGAAGACTCTTCATTTCTCGAGGTCGCCGAGCACGAGACCCAAGAAGTGAGAAGAGAAGAAACTTCCGTATTGCAGCCGACACATTGGCGCCGTGGCCAAAGAACTGAGTTCCAACAGGTGGAAGACTCCACCATGCTGGATAGGAAACCGGAAGAGATTGAAGAGGCTACGCAGCCCGAACAGCCAGTGATGTGGGAACGTGGCAAGAAGAAACCTCAAGTACAACCTCAAGAGCAACCGGTTATCTGGGAGAGAGGTAAACGCAAGCCACAAGAGGAAGTGCCACAGGAAGCAGCCGTCGAAGAGCAGCCTCAAGAAATTGTAGAGGTGGAAAGAATAGAACAAAAGCCAAGGCCAATCAGACCAATTGTTCCGCAGCAACCCGAACAAGTTGAGAAAGTTGTTCTCAAACCCATTCCAAGGCAGAAGCCCAAGCAACAAGAAGTTGCAGAAGAAGTGCAACTCAAGACTGTTCCAAAACAAAAACCAACCGAAGTCACAGAGGTTCGTCAAGATAGACAGGCACCTGAGGAACTTCCGGAACAACCCCAACCAGTGGCAGAAGAGGCGGAAGAGTACATTCAGCCTGAAGAGCAACCAGAGCAGCCCAAGGTACAAGAAACTGCTGTCCCATGGAAGCGAGGCAAGAAAACCGAAATGCGTCCTCAAGAACCCGAAAAGGTGGAACAGGTTAAGCTGAAGCCTACCCCAAGACAGAAGCCGAAACCCCAAGAAGTTGCAGAAGAGGTGCAACTCAAGCCTGTTTCAAAACAAAAACCAACCGAAGTCACTGAGGTTCCTCAAGAAAAACAGGCACCTGAGGAAATTCCGGAACAACCCCAACCAGTCACAGAAGAGGCGGAAGAGTACATTCAGCCAGAGCAGCCCCAGGAACAAGAAACTGCTGTCCCATGGAAGCGAGGCAAGAAAACCGAAATTCGTCCTCAGGAACCAGAAAAGGTCGAACAGGTGAAGCTGAAGCCTACCCCAAGACAGAAGCCAAAACCACAAGAAGTTGCAGAAGAGGTGCAACTCAAGCCTGTTCCAAAACAAAAACCAACCGAAGTCACTGAGGTTCCTCAACAAAAACAGGCAGCCGAGGAAATTCCAGAACAACCCCAACCAGTCGCAGAAGAGGCGGAGGAGTACATTCAGCCTGAAGAGCAACCAGAGCAGCCCAAGGTACAAGAAACCGCTGTCCCATGGAAGCGAGGCAAGAAAACCGAAATTCGTCCTCAAGAACCAGAAAAGGTTGAGCAGGTGAAGCTGAAGCCTACCCCAAGACAGAAGCCAAAACCACAAGAAGTTGCAGAAGAGGTGCAACTCAAGCCTGTTCCAAAACAAAAACCAACCGAAGTCAATGAGGTTCCTCAAGAAAAACAGGTACCTGAGGAAATTCCGGAACAACCCCAACCAGTCACAGAAGAGGCGGAAGAGTACATTCAGCCTGAAGAGCAGCCAGAGCAGCCCCAGGAACAAGAAACCGCTGTCCCATGGAAGCGAGGAAAGAAAACCGAAATTCGTCCTCAGGAACCAGAAAAGGTCGAACAGGTGAAGCTGAAGCCTACCCCAAGACAGAAGCCAAAACCACAAGAAGTTGCAGAAGAGGTGCAACTCAAGCCTGTTCCAAAACAAAAACCAACTGAAGTCACAGAGGTTCCTCAAGATAGACAGGCACCTGAGGAAATTCCAGAACAACCCCAACCAGTCGCAGAAGAGGCGGAGGAGTACATTCAGCCTGAAGAGCAACCAGAGCAGCACAAGGTACAAGAAACCGCTGTCCCATGGAAGCGAGGCAAGAAAACCGAAATTCGTCCTCAAGAACCCGAAAAGGTGGAACAAGTTACACTCAAACCAACTCCAAGGAAACAAATTCCAAGACCCGAACCGGAAAAACCGGAGGAAGTGTCATTGAAGCCATTTAAGAAACCTCAAGTCGCTGAAGTCCTACAAGAATCGGTTCAACTGGAACCAACACCTAAGCCAGGCAAACCCGAAGCCGAAGAAGTGGAAGAGAAAAAATGGCCAACTGGCAAGAGGAAGCCTTTGGAAAAAGAGACTGAAGAGCCCATCTCTCTAAAACCTATTCCCAGACCAGTACCTGTAGAAGAACCCAAGGAAGTTGAAAAACGAAAGACAACACCAAAACCATTGGAGGAACTCCCACAGATTCCAGACCAAGAGCCAGTCGAACTGGAACAGGTTCAACCCACGGAACCAGAACAAATTGAAAAGGTACCTGAGGAAGTGAAGCTACCCTGGAAACGAGGCGAAAAGAAAAAACCAGAGGAACTACCAATCGAGGAAAAGAAATGGCCAAAGGGTAAAATCCGCCCACTGGAGCCAGAACAACGAGAGGAAGTTCAATTGAAGCCAATTCCAAGGAAGCCCGTAGAAGAGGTTGTCGAACCAGAAAAGAAACCAAAGAAGACACCAAAACCAAAGCATGAGGCACTTGCAGATATTCCCGATGCGGAACCTATTGAACTGGAGACAGTGGAACCATTCGAAATCGAAAAGGTTCCAAAGGTTGAAGAAGAACAGCCCCAAGTTCCCTGGAAACGTGGTCAAAAGAAGAAGCCTGTTGAGCAGCCCATTGAAGAAAAGCAGTGGCCGACTGGAAAGGTGAAACCTAAACCGGAGGAAGCACCTGAAGAGGTTCACCTTAAGCCCATTCCAAAGAAGAAACCCGAAGTCGAGGAACCCACCGAAATTCCGCTACGGGCGCCGGCCTTCGAACCAGAAGAGCCAGCTCCCGAAGAGCCTGAAGAAGACGAAATCATTCCCGAACCAGTTGAAGCCGATGCAGAACCACGCAAGGAGAAACCAAAGAAAAAGAAGAAACCTAAGCTGAACAAAGCTACTCCATCCGTCGATGAAGTCAGCGAAGAACACGTCTTAGCATTCTCTGAGCCCATCGCAGAAGAAGACCAAGGAGATGTTCTACCAGTTGATGTTGAAGGAAAAATCGCCATCACCGAAGAAGTTCTTCCACACACAGCGGAAGAACTTCTCACGGAGGAGATCGTCAAACACCGAGCACACAAAAAACGCACGAAGCGCCTCAAGGAAGTCTCCTTCGATGAACAGCCACAGCTGCTTGAAGCCATAGAAGTCGAAACCGAAGAAATCGTTGAAGAAGAACAAGACCGTGAGGTGTCCCAGAAGACAGTTACCCTGCAGAAGAAGAAAGAAGAACCCAGGCCGCAGTACATCACAACGGAGCAGCTGATTGAAGTCGATGTCGATGAAGTCCATCGTGAGATCGACATGAAACTCACTTCGAACATTATCAAGAAGGAACGAAGGCGCATCCACATCGATGACAGTCAGCCGCTTCCCGAACTTGAGCTCATCACACAGAAACGCATTCAAGAAGGCTTGGACAAGCTGGCCGATGAAGAACTCATCGAAGATCAGCCCATTCCACAAACCACCGAACAAACCGTGTCTGAGGTCATGGGTCAAGAGCGTAAGATTGTCCGCAAGAAAAAGCGCGAGGTTCGTCCACCAAGGATCACCGAGAAACTAAGACCACGCCAATGCGTACCCGATGAGCCCACTGTCCTCGAATGTAAGGTCGAAGGCGTTCCATTCCCCGAGATCAACTGGTACTTCAATGATGCTCTGCTTTACGCATCGGAACAGTATGAAATATCTGTGACCGAGAGTGTTGCACAACTAAAGATTGCTAAGGTCACACCCAAGGACATCGGAGTGTACACCTGTGAGGCCAAGAACGAAGGCGGCGTTGCCACTTCGAGAGCAAACATTGTTCTAGGTAAGTGCATTTGTCTTTTGTTTTACTCCCCACTTCCCGTAGTGTGCTACGTTTACATTTAGAACCCTTCATATACCGTTAGTCTTAATCCAAAACATCTCAACGACATTAGCCAAATCAATCAAAACACACACACTCTTTCTTTCTCTCTCCCCATCTCTGTCTCAACGTGATACCATTATGTAGAAAAAGAGAAAGGAATCGCGCCCCAGTTTGTCAAACCCCTTAAGATCGAGTTCACTCAGCAGTCATCGGATAGCTGTGTGGTGACAGTAACATGCCAAGTCGAGGGCGTTCCCAAGCCCCTTGTCAAATGGTACCGCGGCGTCGAAGAGATGATACCCAGCGAGACGGTTCAAATGCTACACGACGAAGAAACAGGTGAGGTTGCCTTAGAGGTGATCAATCCACCGGCCAATGAAGCCGTCGTGTACTCAGTGCATGCTGAGAACACCTTTGGACGGGCGGTCGGCAACGCAAACATTTTACGTGAATCCGAACCGGTACAAGAACCCAAGGAAATACTTAAAGCACCATCAGTCACTCCGTTGACAGTTCAAGTTATACCGACCGGTGGAACACTAACCTACGAGTCCATCTACGATGGCACACCGAAGCCCGACATTAAGTGGATGCGCAACGGTCGGGAGGTTCAGTTGAATGAAGACGTCACCATAATCACCACCGAGACGAAAACCACTCTCACCATCATCAATATGACTCGCAAGCGGACGGGTAAATACGAAGTTTGGGCCAAGAACAAAGTAGGTGAGGCAAAGTCCTCAGGCTCTGTCGTGGTGTCCGATCTGCCACAAGACAAAGAAATTCAACCACCACGTTTCATCCAGCCACTGGAACATACCTACTTTGCAGAAAGCGAAGTCGCCATTATCGAGGCCATTGTAGAGTCTGAGCCTATCTCTTCCTTCCAATGGTTCCTTCACAATGAGCCAATAAAAAGCTCCACCGAATGTCGCATCATGTCGCAAGGCAACAAGTCGGTCCTCCTCATCGAGGAATTTAAGAAAAAATTCACCGGTCCGTACACGTGCCGAGCCGAAAACGTTGGCGGCTCGGTGACATCGACGGCTACAGTAGAACTCCTTGAAGATTCACCCATCGAACAAGTAACCGAAATGATATCCCCACGATTTGTTGAACCACTACAACCCGTCCACGTTATGGATGGTGATCAGTTGTATTTGGTCTGTGAAGTACATGGCCAGCCGATACCACGTGTCGAGTGGTTCCACAACGACGAAAAAATACTCGAGACAAAGGACACTGTTATAACCCAAGACGTCCAGGGTATTTGCACTCTGTCCGTTGCAGAGGTATTCCCCGAGGACGACGGTCAATATGTGTGTATAGCTACGAACAAGATCGGAGAGGCCGTCACGAAAACAACTGTCAACATTCAAGGTACCCCAATACAACCTTACCACTACTACATTTATTCACCACCTATATGCACTCACAATCGCATTATGATGTACATACACATATATCCACCTAAAGTGTGTCTGTCCTAATAACTTTCCTCCTTTTTCCTGTTGAATGTTATTAAATTTCTGATTTCAAGCCCGATCCAGGTGTCAATTCTAGCGATTAGTTGAGAGAATAGATGTCAAAGAGGGGGCAATGTGTTTGTGTCTAACCGTAACTGTTTACATGTTTTAATATCGTTTGAAATGTCAGTTGTGAGCATGCCCTTTTAAAGGTGTGTCTGTATAGATTTTAGTATCAATAACCCCAATGTTGACAATAACAAACTTTACCTGTTTGTCCATACCCTATACTCACATCACAGAATGTCTGCCACAAAAGAGCGAATGCTCACAGAATGTGAGAATGTGTCGAGCTGTCAAAATGAAATATACCCATTGGGCTTAATCGATAATTGTGTTTGGAATAGTCACAGGCTTCTACCAACTCTTGACTTTTGACAATTATTTTATTTATATCTAATTTTGACAGCGCGACACAGCACAATGAGCCCGACACCTGGCAGTCACTTGTATTTATAATCATTTTAGTGCAAACTAACTTCTGACAGCTGGATAGCTGATGACACTATAGTGGTGAATATTAAAATTACTTTTTTTCATCGTGTCAATTGCGTTAAATAACTATTCTTAGCTAAATTTCTGAAATATCTTTGATTGTTTTGAAAAATAGTTTCACGAGTTCGAATCTGGAAACACAGTTTTCCTTAATTTTCTTCATTAAGCCAGTTGAAGGAAACGCTACGTTTTATTGGGTTTTTATTCCTAAAGAACACCACTTTTTTCATTTAATTATTAGGCCTGTTTTTTGAGCTTCGATCACAGCAAAGCAAAGTAAAGTAGGATTTTCAGCGCGCTAATTACAACAACTACGCTATACTTGACACTTCGATAGCAATAGCTAGTTATTTTAATTGCGTGATGAAAAAATTAAAGTCCTACTTTACTTTGCTTGGCTGAGATCGAAGCTCAAAAAACACGGCTATTGTCTGCAAATGAGGAATATTTGTTTACAAAGAATGTTTTTTTGGTTGGAAAATATATAAACAATAATGAATTTTCGAAAATGACAAATTTCCGAAACAATCGGATATACCAATCTGACGTTGCATGAAAAAATGTGCCTTAAAAGTGAGAAAATAAAATAAAATATTAAGCGCGTTGCATTGGCCGCTGGATGACTACTGACGTGTCAAACTCCATATAAAAAATGACATATTACTTAAACTCTAGCTCAAGTTATGATTGAAAAAAAGGCTGTGAAAAATTGAGCTGTCAGTCAAATTGGTTTGAAAATAAACTGTTTATTTCTAAAATTCAGAATGAAGTAAATGGATACGTTCGGATACCTAGTTTATGTGAAATGTCAACTAATTTGTTTGGATACGAATGCGTTGACAAATCAACTTAAATTGTTTTTGTAATCTCGCGGTTTATTAAGAGTTTTGACACTTCGAAATGTCAACAAAGTATGCAAGCAGGATTTTCTGGACTAAATTTGTCCGCTACCCTTTTATAAAAGTCAACTGAATAAAACTATAACGTGATCAATCTGGGCCAATAAAAACTGAAATGCATCTGGTTAGCTGTCAGACTCAGTTGACTAGAAATCCGAACGTCACCAATTATCGAGTGAAATTATATTTATTGATGGGAGAATCGCGTGTTTTGCAGTAAAATGAAAAGTTTATAGAAAGGAATGACATTTTTTATTGCGCTGCCGCTAACGCTCTAGCGGCCATTCCTAGATATCAGTAATGTTATGTGCTTCATACACAGCGGTCAATTAAACGCGACCATTTTATATGGATTGTAAGAAATATTTTTTTTTAATAATCGTCTCCAATTGTGGACTTGATTATTTTTACAAATTTCTTAAAGTTTGCGCATGCGCACAAGAGTCATTATACGCATGCGCAGTGTGAAGAATAGACACACTTCACGTGGTCTTTATTCGTACCGGGTGGAGATTTCTCTTAAAACGGGTGCTATAAAAATCACTCGGGGAAACATCCGACTAAGTGGAATTCTTTGAAATATTCAGCGAAGCCGTATCATGCACAACTTGTTCACAGGAGACTATACATAACTAAAGCTTTTATTTTGCTTTACTATTCTGGGAGAGGTGTTCAATAAAACACGCGTATAGTGGCTGTAATAAGTATTTAAGTTTTCACTCTCTTAGCAAACGACCATTTCCAAAATAATTAAATTTCGAAACTACTTTGACATCAGTCCAACAGCATGGCTCACCATTTTAATGCAAAAATAAATAACGGTTGCGAAACACCCGGTTGGCATTTAAAGGTGAAAAGTCGCAATATATTGTGGAATTTTAATTAACTCTTTGGAATCGTTCAGGTGACTTAAAGTTCCGTCAAAATGTTATCGAACTTATATACCAAACTAGAGATCCGAATATCAAGTGCCAACTGTCAATATTTTAGTGAAAGTTTCTCATTGCATGACAAAACGCATGAATGTAAATGTGATGGCTAATTTCTGTCTCACATCGCCAATATTGTTAAAATAATTTTATTAAAACAAAGCGTGTTTATTTTCAGCATTTGAATATATCCCCGATTCTGAGATCACAGGCCAAACAGGTTCTGAAGAAGATCTTCTCGACAAGGTAAGTTCCCTTCCTAAATTTTGCAAAACATATTGGGTGTGTTCGAAAACTGTCTCTTTACTAAAATCATCATCTACCAAAAACTACGGCGTGTTTATTTCCATACTGACTGTTGTTCGACAGTAGATGTACACTCTACAAAATTCGAACATATCCAATACTGTTTAGCAGTTGTTATTCCATTTTCGCCTGCAAAAAAATAACCATCCTTTCAACATCTTCAATTAACAGACGATATCGATCGACGAATGTGCACCGAAACTTATAAAGAAACTCCCCGAAAAGATTCAACCCAAAGAGGGTGAACAAGCGAAGCTAGAAGTCAAAGTTATTGGCAAACCCAAACCAAAAGTCAAATGGTTACGCGACGGCGAACAGATATTCGCATCCGAGGAATATCAAATTGAAAATTTCGACAATGGCACCTCAGTGCTGGTCATCAACCATGTTTATCCCGATGATTTTGGTACGATTAGTTTCGAGGCCTACAATCCATTGGGTGTTGCGGTAACAACGGCTGAATTTGCTGTTGAAGGTATTTTATTTATACAATTGCAATTACGACGGTTGATTTTTAATCTCATAAATAATATTTTAAAGTTAATAGCATTTCTTTTTGCAGAAAAAACTAAAGAAATCCCTCTTTTCCTTTATTCCCAAAACTTGTCCCTCTATTTATACACACAAACAACACAGATTTCATTTTTTTCTTAGACAATTTTCATATGTTGTCAAACTTTTAGGATGGAACTGCATCATTTGGTCATAATAATGTTATTAATGTTCCTATTTGTTTAAATTACGTATTCTAGGACTCGTAGGAACAAAGGATTACAGGAAACCAGAATGGGTCACTCACATGGAAGAAATGCAAAAGGCCCTTAAAGGTAGGTTATATTATTTTAATAAACAAATACAAATATCAACCTTAAGTGTATCCTCTTTGTCTGGCATATGATATGCCCTCACACAATGTTTCCTATGTGTCAATATGTGTTTTAATATGTCTTTAAACAAACCAAAATTTGTCTACATATGTATAACTGTGTATACTCAAACCTGTTAATGATGTTTTGTCTGTACTGTCTTTAGGTATATTCTTGTCTAACTTGTAAACAATAAAAAAAAAGCTCGCCTCCTCCCCGTAAAGATAGAGCTTTAAAAGAAAAACCCAAAGTTCACGCCATTATCCTTTAAGACTTTCTTTCAAATACATTTTTTAGTTCTTTACATCATAATTGGAGATAAACTTTTATATTCTTTCTTTATTACAGCATTTTTAAACAATTTTTTTTTCAGTGCATTTTCAAAATTTAATATTCAAAATTTACAATACCCTAAATTTAAAATTAACCACCTACTCGCTTAGTAACGAACACAGAAATTCCTCAGCGAAAAACTGTATATAATATGTTTGAGTGGAGAATTTGATTCCAGTCTGTCACTTTTTTTCAAGATCGTATGAAATCGTACGAGTATGTCAAACAGAGGTTGTTTGGGCATTTTTGCGTTTCGAAATAAAATGTCATTCGAAATTTATTAGGTCTGTTCCTAATTAATTTTGCAAAGTTCGTACGTAATAAAATACAGAAATGCACCTATTGCATTCCTGCAGGTAAGTTTTCGAAAAACGTCAAACGACAAATGGAACAAATGAACTGAAGTTGACAAATATTTCTGCACCGAGAACTCAAAATTTATAAATGCTTTTCCCCTGCATCAGTGATTTTTAGTTGTTCGCTACGGCAGATGCATTTTTCATTCCAACTGACAGATGTCAGATAAATGACAGTTGTGTAGTATATCGACCAGATACGCTTACTTGTAACAACAAATTCCAAACGAATTGATTTCAAGTGACACAAGTCAGAAATAACAGCAAGTTGTCAAATTCTTCAATCAAAAACTTCAATGTTTAAATATAAAATGGCACTCTAATAAACGCTTATGTCAAATCGTATATGTAATTAAAACTGATTGTAAATAAGTTAATAAACATTCTTCTATTCTTCCCCCTAAAACATTGTCCTTCTAAAAATACAAATTAATAAATAATAAATAAATTTGAGACCACACGTGTAAACATTCATCAATCCAAAAATACATTCTGTGTAAGTAAACGTTATAAGATACTTTATGTACCTGTATGTGTTTATAAAACAATGCACCTAACACACTATTTTACTTTGGCCATTTTCGCTAAATGCACTAAGTAGACGCAGCTAACAGTATAATGCTTTTGCTATTTATAATTTGCAGCTGCTAAATGCTCACCAACTTTTGTATCGGAAATGAGAGATTGTCGTGCTGCCATCGGCGAATCAGCTAAATTTGAAGTACAGTTTTCAGGAAATCCACATCCAGGTAATGTAGTCACTTTTTTGCAACTCTAGGGTGATCCAACGACAAAAGATCCAGTGTCATCGGAAGTTTACTTATGATTTCAAATTTGCATTTCAAGTTATATTAAAAAAAAGTTCTAGCTACCCAGCTATATCTGAATAATTGATGTGTCAAACAGTTCCGGAAACTTCCAAAGATTTCACTTAAAGTTTATTTTTTATTTATTTATTTGGCAAGTCTCCAGCAACCCATTGGTAGTTACCAAAAGATTATGTGCCAAACATTATGAAGTTTTTATTTGGTGGCAACTCCTTTAATCAATTTTAGAATTGAATATAAGAACTGTCAATTTATTTCAGTCATTTGCAGCGATTGCGCTCCGACAAATGTCAAATTTTAATCACTGAAATCAAGTCTAAAATTTTTTCATATAACTTGCGACTGCATTTTTGACTGTCATTTCCTTGCCCAAGACATATCAATCACATTTGGATTGCAATTGCTTCTAGATGTTCAATGGTACTTCAATGAAGTACAACTTCGTGAATCCGATAAATATCGCATCGTTATCGAAGAGAACTCCTCATCGCTGGAACTGCTCTCGGTCACCAACGAAGACGTTGGCTACTATGTGTGCAAAATCATCAACGTGATAGCATTGAATTTGACACGTGCCAAACTTGATATCGCATCGACCTCACAGAAGAAAATTATCGAAACGGAAAAATCCAAATCCAAGTTTGTGTCGAAAAAGAAACTTGTCAAAAAGGGCAAGAAATTCGGGAAGGACACCCACACAACCACAATATCGATTAAGCCTGTGCCTGAGGTGACAGTTGACGTTATTAAAGTCAGACAGCCAGTTTCGGTGCTTGTTGAAAAATCCGAGATTTCCGAAGTGCAAGTAGTCAAAGATAGACGAGAAGCCGATGAGGAGTTGAAGGTGGAGATTCAAATTGAAACTGGTGAGGAGAGTACAACGACAACATCAAAGACAACCACAACAACAACCACATCGACTACTATCACACAAGTCGAAACTATCGAAATAAGAGAAACTGTCAATATTCTACGACAAAAGATTTCCCAAAAATCGATAACCATTGACGATGTATCAGTCCTAAAGAAACACGAAGAAGTCGATAATATTTTAACATCGATTGAAGCGGAGACATTTGGAGCTGGTGAAGCGCCACTTCGCGACTTGGCTACAATTGGACTTTTGTTAAGATATGGCTGTTCGATAAGCGAGGTCACTTATATGTACGAGGAGAATATCTTCACATCATTGAAGAAACCCGAATCACAATCGGCTCTGGTCACCCTGGTCGAACGAGAGGGTCACGACAATTTGATCACTCTGATACTGAGTGAAAGTTCATCGGATGATGAATCAATCTTAGCCGCCACTGTTGGGTTTAAGGCATTCATTCGAATGATTGAAACTTGCGAGATAACGATTGAGGAGGTGATTAGGAAATTCGTGCGAGAGGATTTCATCGTACAAGATTGGAAGATATCGGCGAAAGAGGTTTGGCACTTGTAACTGATTTTAATCTATTATGGTGGTTGGGTTGAAATTCATTTTGGTTTTTAGACGCTTTATGCGGTTCGTTGCTGTTTGGAGATATGTCAATGTAAGGGAATTAGGTTTCATGTTTCATAATCACTTTTGAAATAAATTGTGCTACTGACAGTTAAAGAGAATGTGACCACCACAGACAAAACATACCGAGATCACCAACTCGCAATCCCTTTTGCCACTGGAATCCTCAAAAAAATGTTCAAATTCCGCCATTTTTTGAGTAACGTGACATTGTCAATACGAATTTCTATGCTACAATAGGTTTATTCGCGTACGCGGTTAAAATCGATATGAATCGATCGCAATCGCACAAATTTGTCAAATGCAAAAAGTTGACAAGAAACAAGTTCATTGGCGACGTTCGGATTCATAGCTTAATCTTTTAGACTTTTAGTAAATCTGACAGCTGTCTGACTAGATGTGTTTCAGTTTTTATTGGCCCAGAGTGGTCACATGTATAGTTTTTGCAGTTGGTGTTTATGGAGAAGAAGCCGACAAATCTAGTCAGGAAAATCCTGCCTGCATACTCAGTTTACTTTTCGAAGAGTCAAATTTAAAACAAACAGAGTGGCCGCTGCAGAATTCTGAAGAGTCGATAAAAGGGCCGGTGAGATAAAATGGTGTCATTTCTATGGCTACTCTGGTACCATTAGTTCGCATAAGACCATAATAGTGTAGTGTAGGCAACCGTGTTACATTTTAAATGTACTTGTTTGGAAATAACAATTTTTTAAAAATGTATGAAGGGCTTTTCCAAATAAAAAATTGCAAAATAAATTAAAGGTAACGCTGACCGCGGGAATACAAAAACATTTCAAGTTACTTAGTCAACGCGTTCAGATTCACAGTCCCGACAAATCTAGTTGACGTTTTACATAAAATTCAATTGCAAAAAAAATAATCGGTGGTGGTCGAATGTTGTCCTAGAACGTTTCAAAGTGTTGCAAAAAGGTATGTTATATACTTATTTGAGATATTAGATGTTAAAGATGAAAGCGGCTCAAAGTAGCTCGAAGTCTATCCACGTACCTAATCTGGGGTATTTGTTCAGGTCTCTGAGAGAGTATCGCTAAATTTCTTATGTTTGACAGATTGTTAGTGTTGGGCTCGGGAAAGTACGCAAATAGACCTAATACTAGCACACCAAATTGTGAAAAGTATAGCTTGTAGGCGAGTTACGGCAAATCGGCCGAAGTTGGTGGTCTAATATGTCATATGGTTTGGTTATGGTGCGATGAAGTAAATATAGCTTCTGTCTACATGTTCTCTTTGTAACTGACAAATTGGCTATGTAAAGTCGTCAGAAAGCTGGCCTTCTATATTTTTTTAAGTCTGTGACGACAGGGATGATTAACATTCTGGAAAAGTCACCCAAGTCCTATTAAAACTGTGGTGCGAAATTTTTGGCGAACTTAATGGGGCAGAAAATATTCTCCATGAGCATTTAGCACAACCTGATGAATTTTGTAGAGTAGCTAAAAATACGCGATCGTACTTACAGGACTATAATCCGTATTGCAACGTTTTTATGAAGTCGTTAAAGAAAATGGTTTTACCCGTTCAATATTTCAACTCTCGTAGTCCATATCTAAATCTACTGCCCCATAATATGTGGTGAGCATTAGGACAAGAACTCCAATTAAAGGTTCGACAGCAGTGACAGTTCCGACCCATATTTTTAAAGCTGTCAAGATCCTGAAATCAGACAAGGGATTAAACAAGTTTATGCTATATTCAAGTATATCATGATTTTTAGTTTTACCTTAGCTTTCGCTTTGAAGAGCATTTCGCTGGTGCCCTTCTATTTAAATTGTCTTCACTTGTCCACGGAATGGGCTCCTGACAATTGATGACAACAGCCAACAGCATAAACTGCGTATCTGAAAAGAAATCAAGAGAAATGGGCTTGATTCCAATCGACATGCTAATAAAAAATCAAAATTATTTTAAGTAGAAGACAAACGAATACCCAACCACCACTTAAATTCAGTGAATACCCAAACAAAAATGTGTAATAAATATAATTCTATATTCTCATTAGAGAGTGGTAGAAACGTCCCAAATGATCGATACTCATGAGGCCGTAACTCACATCAAAATCGGTATGTATGCGCCACGCATGTTCAAATGCTTTGACTTCTTTTAACGCTTGTTTTTAAACCAAAACTTTTTTCTTTTTTATTTTTATGCTTTTTTGAATGTTTTTTTTTTCCAAAACTTGTATAAAAAAAAACCTCCTCTTCAAAAACCAAACTTGGTGTCCGTTCAACCAGAGGAAACATACATAGAGGAACGGACAATTGTGGCTGCAGAAGGTGTGAGCACAGAACAATAATAAGAATCCAAAACTGCAAAATCCAATTAAAAAAAAAAAATTAAATCACGCACACTTTATATAAATTAAGAAGAATTAATTCCAAAGGCGTGCACCCCAATCAACGCTTCTCGCCCTAGTGTTCTGTTGTCATATAAGCTTAAAAATATTTTGTTATACATTATTTTAGACAGAAAAAAAAACAACCAAACTTCCCTTACTAAACGAATCCCAACACAGAAAGAGTAAACTTTTAGCTAGCCTAATTATAAACAAAAGAAAATCATAACCGCTTTAGGTGTGTGCCAAATTAAAATGCAAGGATTTACATTTTTTACGAAAAACTATATCAGCTGCTGTCGCGTTCAGGTAAGAAACCGAATAAATATCTTCTCCCTACTATATCTATTTCTATAAAATGCATCTTTTCACTTTGCGTGTTGCTTATACTTTCGTTAAGCTCTGTTTGTTTTGTTAACCGATAAGAAAACACAAACCAAAAGAAAGAAAAAAACAGCATCTACCGCTCATCTTTGTCAACTACTGTCAACCGTGTGTTGTTGTCCACAAATAAAAAAATAACTGCAGTGTAAAAAGCAACCACCAAAAACAAAATAGATCCAACTTTTCCTTTCTGAGAAATTCTAACACACTACTACATTCTGATACTTACATTACATTCGCAGAAACAACAACAACAAGAACAACATCATCAACAACAGTTGTTGAAGAACATGCACTACTACAACAACAGCAACAAAAGGACATCATAGTCACTAAAAAGGATAAAACAAGGAAAACCAAAAAAGTCGAACAACAGAAACAGGAACTCGTACAAGTACAAGAACAACAATCAGTTATCCTAGACAAACATAAACAAAAACAACAACAATCATTAGAACAAGAACAGAAAACAGTTCAGCAAGAAGAAATTCATGTTCTCGAAGATGATCTTGTTGCGCCGACAAGAACATTTGAGGAACAACCCAAACCGATCCAAACATTACCCAGCATAATGCCCATTGAGACTAATGTCATCAGTGAACAGTTACAGTCCACACATTTGTCAACAGACGTGCCAATTTCAGCACAAGCTGACGCACAAATTGTTCCTCAAAAGACTCTAACAGTTCAAGAGGAGCTGGTTCTCAATGAGCGGGAAGACGAACGGGTTAGTGTGGCACGCGACCGCGTGCAAAAAGTTCTTGCGGCGACAGTTCCCAATGATGTGCTTCGAGCTGTGGAGGTCACAGAAATCGAAACTAGGGAGAGTCACGGTGAAGATGTGCCGGAATCGAAAGTGACAAAAGCAACTGCGGTACCACGTCGTGACTCGAAGCATTCCGTTTTGGTGGAGAAGCCGTTGGTCGAAGATATGGTGGTGGATCTACGCGAAGATAAAGTTACAGAGCAAACAGCAAGCCTTGATGTGTTGCCGTTGCAGCCTCGGGAATCATTAGAGGTCACCGCTGGGGTGTCAGAGGCTTCTTTCGAAGGAAAACCTAAGTTCAGGCCAACAGCTACTGCTGAGGAGGTATTTACCACTCACAAAAGTGTGCAGATCACACAGGTGGATCAGACCGAATCGACCGAAGAATCCAGTGGCAAACCGACTGAAGCTCTGCAAAAAGCTGAGCCTTCCCTCTTGGTCAATGAATCTCTGGAGATTTCTGAAACAATTGCAGGAGATAGGTCTTCAAAGTATTATCCAGAGGTGGTCGTACCAACAGAAACCGCCACAGAAACTGTGGTAGAGAGAAGGACTTACCTTTCGGAGGAGACAACCACTGGATACAAGGAGTCTGAATTGCTTTCCCAAAAGCTTCCCTCCAAATCGACAGCCCAGATCAAAGTTACGGAGAATATTTCAGTAGAAATAAGCGAGCCCCTACTGAGAGAGTCAGAAGATCTACTGCCAGAGAAGAAGTCCACACTTTCAGTCCAGGCAAAGGATATGATTGTCCTTCAAGAAGGCATTCTGTCGTCTGAGCTCCCTGACACCCAAAGCCCTATGGATGAGAGAATTATTACAATCGGTGAAACAAAAGAGGCATCGGTTGAGGTCATAGAACAGCGCCATCTTGAGTCGAAATTGGTCATCGCCCAGGAAACATCGTCTGAATTAGTGACAGATGATACGAAAATAACCCTTCTAACCGCTTCGCAAAAATTCAATGGCTTGCCTACAAGTGAAGTTCAGGAGTGCATTGCCGAAGAAATGCCAGGACACTTTAAGGCTCCTGCCGAAACTCTGGCAAAGGCAAAGAAAACCATTTCATCGGTTGAAGCCCTCGAGACTTTCGAAGAAGCGCCATTTGATTCCATCGCCGAAGTCAAGAATTTGAAGCCGAAACTGGAAAAGGGTAAGCCAGACGTTGTTTCGCGAGATGCACCCGATATAACCGAAGTTGAACTCCATGAAAAGGAGAAAGACTGGAAACAGCCAACTGCACCAGTCACAGAACGGGCTGTTGCACAATTTGAGCTGCAAACACCGTTAGATGTGCGACAAATCGAAGCGGGCTACACAGAGAAGGACATGCCGAACGTAGAAAAACCGCATGAGCAGAAAGCTGATCAGTCAACAATTTACTCAAATCTCAAGGCGGCACTTACACGGGAAGTTCAACCGGATCTGGGTACAGGTCTTTTGCCAAAAGATGAGCCAACACAAGCAGAGGCGAACAGCTCCTACCAAGGTCTGTCAGTAAGTGAAACCTATCAACATGATGTGGTTGAGAGCACCGACAATCTTGAAGTAGATAAAAAGCCCAAGCCAAAGAAATCGCAGACAGTGGTTGATACAAATGAATCGTTACAAGTCACTGAGGTTGTGTCGAGTGAAACCGAAGGTAAGATCAAACTACCCGAGGTGCCGGCTGAGCAAACGGTCGTACCGTCAATCTTAGATAGTAATCGACCACTCGAGGTATCTGACATTCAAACTTATCAAACAGTTGAACCCTGCAGCGTGGAGGAATCCAAACCCGTCATGAATAAAGCGCAGCTCACGATGCCCGAACTTGTCGGACAGAATATCAGCCACGACACAGCTTTAGATCAAATCGAAGATCTCCAACTCGAAGCCCAGCCCAAAGAACACGTGGCTGAAGATCAAATCGATCTGCTACAGTCAATCGAGATTAGCCTACCTGTAACCCATGATAAGGAGGCCAAACTGCCACTGGATCAATCCCCCGAAACTCGAGAGGCAAAACTAATTCAAAGCACTGGCCTGCCAGTTGCCAGCACTGAGCTCGAACAACTACACGAACCAATGCTAGGCGAGGTATCGGTTCAACCGAAGAATCTGAGAACTGCACAAGTCTCCATAGACAGTATTTCCACAGCCATACAATCTGAAACTGCACCTCTAGAAGGCATAGGAAAATATGACCAAGCACCATCGATACCGTTGGAAACTTTAAAGATCGAAATCATGCCTAACAAAACGCAACTTGAGGTAAGCTTTTCTGAGATCTCCGACAGGGAGAAAGAGTTCGTTACACCGGCCTCAACGGTACCTGCAGTAGCTCAAGTTCGAATCTCAGAAACTCAAAAATCAGCGCTTATTAGTGAGACATGTACTGTCGAGAATACCAGTGAATTTACGGAGGTCAAGTCGTTAGAAACCTCCGGAAAGCAACTAACCTCCAATTATGACGAAGTAACTGTGCGCCAGCCCGAGGTATATGAGAAAGAAACTCAACTACAAACCTCGGAGAAGGTCAAGGAGCAGACAGCCGAAACAAAATTGGACTCCCTTAGTGCAGTCATTATATCGACTGATAATGCATATGAACTGCAGACTGAACTGGCAGAACAAAAAACGCCCCAAGACCAAGCACACTTTGGAAAGCCCAACAACCTTAAAGCTGCCGTCACAGAGCAAGTGCTTACCAGTCAAAGTGCCGCACACATCCCGGAAAATAAGATATCCGAGGCGAAGGTAAGTGAACGGTTTGATGTAGCCAACGAGACTGATGTGCAACAAGTCATAGCCTTCGAAAGGCCAGTCGAAGATGAGATGGGAATACTCAAACAAGAGTCCACATCAACGCAATCCATTGTCACAGATCAGTTTGTCACAATCGCAACCAACGTTGAGGTTATTGAGCAGGAATCTGACTTCGATAAAACACCAAAGCATGATTTGAAAACTGCACAGGTAAACATAACAGAAACCAAGCTCGTCCCGACTGTTGAAGAGCAAAAGTTTGTGGATAACACAACCGATCTACCGGAGCAAAAACGTACGCATGACAGTGCGATTCCGTTGCTGACAGCAATGCTGTCCACAAACGTGTTTGATCAGACAACGGCTTTTGAAAGTGTCCGCACAGAGGAGGAGATGACAAAACCACTGCAACAAACGGCTATCATTGATCATGAGCTCAAACGCAGCTATGAGCAACACAAGGAGACTCCCAACGAACGTGAAGGAGTCTTCAGTCCGGTAAGTGACAGCTTTGTCAATGCTACAGAGATAAGCAGCGAAACGCTACCAGTAGGCACTACAGCTGAAAACGCTCCCGTAGAAGCCGTAGACAAGATTAAGGACTTTGCGGTAAAAGACGCCCGAGCTAAGCCCTTCGTTGAGGGAACAAACCGCGAAACAGTTATTACCTATGTGACACCATTTGATTCATCAACTGCTATCGAAGACAAACAACAGTTCCCTACCAAACAGGCAACAGTCGTGACCACTGAAAAGTTTTCGGCGGAAATCACAACCAATGTTGCTCTGCACAAGGAATCCGACGTGATCAGCCCGAAGTTGGTCTCGGAGCAAGCTCAGTCTTCTATTCAAGATGAACTAAAGCCATTAATAACCGAAGAAGTAACCTCATTGAATCAAATAACTGAAACTTATGACATTCTCAATCGGCCAGAAGTGAGAGCGAAAGTGTCCGAAATATCCCATGAGGCGAAGAACATCGAGCATCCTACCGTCTTTGAAGGCACAACTGATATTGCTCACCGAAAGGTATCATTTGCGGATGCTAATAGCACGCAAACAGAGCATATTCCCTTAGACAGTTCCACGGTGAAAGTGTTTGAACCGACAGGGCAAATAAACGAAAAAGCTCCGACCGAAGAAAGAGTTCAGTTATCACTCGTTACCCAAGAACTCAAGGCAACGACAGTTGTCGAGGTATTCCCCATTCCGGTATTAGATGAAATCTCTAGGTTCACCCCAGCTGACCAAAAGGCAACACCAAAGGCGCACAAGCCAAAGCAAGAAGTCACAATAGACGAGCCCATTGCACTTGAAAGTACATCTCAATTCAAAGAAGAATCCACCTTCAAAGAGCGTTCAGCACAACTAACCGTAGAAGGAGCAGCACAAGCCAGCATTGTAGAACAAGTGCAGACAGAACTCAAGGAAGAGAAATTTAAAGCCCACACAATAAAAGCCACTACAGCCGATAGAACGTTCAGCACACACAGTACGTACATGAACCAACAGGTAGTTTTAGCTGATTTCACAGACCTAATACAGCCAAAAGAGACTGAGTTCACAAAGACATTCGCCATAGTGCACATTGATCATACACCCACCATAACCACAGATCAGGTAACAATTTTGGAAAATACCGCTCCCCACGACACAGAACCACATCGTACACAGACTCCCCAACACAAAATCCAGGGCGTCGAATTGTTGGCGCCGATATCCAGCGAGGAAATCGCGAGCGAACACTCACCCATACTCGAAGCCCCACAAAAACACGACCAGCATACAGCAAAAGAAAACATGCCGACTTTTGAAACCATTGAGCAAACTGTCATCTATGACAGCGAAAGAGAAAAACCATTTAACACAATACCACCCAAAGAACAGCATTCCACTATTACACAAGAAATCACAAGATCGATTGCCTTAAATGAGAGCGCCCAGACGCTCGAATCCGAGGCAGCGGTACCATGTGAAAACCAGATTGTAGTGCAGCATTCAGAGCCATCGCTCGAGCAACTTGATGCACCGAACGAACAGGTCTTAGTAACAATCCGTAGTGTCCAAAAGGACTCGAAGAGTAAGTATGTTCAGGTTAGGTATTTAAGTTTAAAAAAATGGCGTCAAACTTTTAGAACCAAATCCTTAGAACTGAGAATCCCCTACCCCTTAGTACACGACAAATGAAAACACATATTACAACCACGAAACAGAACTACTCGTACCTTATACATACTCGTATTTACCTTTAAAACTTTTTGTCATAAAAACATACATTCTTTTACACAGATACACCACATACAACAACTCACACATCAGAACACATCACACAAGAACAAGACACAACAGAGGAAGAAGTCCGTACACACGAAAAGCGAACGCGCAAAGTGAAGGAGCCGAAGAAGAAGCATATCGTTGCTGAAACGATTACGGCAGAAGAAGAAGAAATCCCTGAAGAAGTTCATGAGCTCCCTGTGGAGATAACAATTTCGGAAACAGTCGCAGAAGACGGCAGCAAGACTGTAATTAAGACCAAAAAGCGGACTATCAAGAAGAAGAAGGGTCCGAAAGAAGAAATCACAGAGATCAAGGTGGTTGAGGAAGAAGGAAAGGCTCCAGTGACCACAGTCGAGGTGCAGGAGTACACCACACCAATTGACGAAGTCCCGGAGGAGAAAGCTGAAGAAATTCAGGAGCTCCCAGTGGAGATCACTGTTTCAGAGACAATCGCAGAAGATGGCAAGAAGACAGTGACTAAGACGAAGAAGCGGACTATCAAGAAGAAGAAGGGTCCAAAAGAAGAAATCACAGAGATCAAGGTGGTTGAGGAAGAAGGAAAGGCTCCAGTGACCACAGTCGAGGTGCAGGAGTACACCACACCAATTGACGAAGTTCCAGAGGAGAAGGCTGAAGAAATTCAGGAGCTCCCAGTGGAGATCACTGTTTCTGAGACAGTCGCCGAAGATGGCAAGAAGACAGTGACTAAGACAAAGAAGCGGACTATCAAGAAGAAGAAGGGTCCAAAAGAAGAAATCACAGAGATCAAGGTGGTTGAGGAAGAAGGAAAGGCTCCAGTGACCACAGTCGAGGTGCAGGAGTACACCACACCAATTGACGAAGTCCCAGAGGAGAAAGCTGAAGAAATTCAGGAGCTCCCAGTGGAGATCACTGTTTCTGAGACAGTCGCTGAAGATGGCAAGAAGACAGTGACTAAGACGAAGAAGCGGACTATCAAGAAGAAGAAGGGTCCAAAAGAAGAAATCACAGAGATCAAGGTGGTTGAGGAAGAAGGAAAGGCTCCAGTGACCACAGTCGAGGTGCAGGAGTACACCACACCAATTGACGAAGTTCCAGAGGAGAAGGCTGAAGAAATTCAGGAGCTCCCAGTGGAGATCACTGTTTCTGAGACAGTCGCCGAAGATGGCAAGAAGACAGTGACTAAGACAAAGAAGCGGACTATCAAGAAGAAGAAGGGTCCAAAAGAAGAAATCACAGAGATCAAGGTGGTTGAGGAAGAAGGAAAGGCTCCAGTGACCACAGTCGAGGTGCAGGAGTACACCACACCAATTGACGAAGTCCCAGAGGAGAAAGCTGAAGAAATTCAGGAGCTCCCAGTGGAGATCACTGTTTCTGAGACAGTCGCTGCAGATGGCAAGAAGACAGTGACTAAGACAAAGAAGCGGACTATCAAGAAGAAGAAGGGTCCAAAAGAAGAAATCACAGAGATCAAGGTGGTTGAGGAAGAAGGAAAGGCTCCAGTGACCACAGTCGAGGTGCAGGAGTACACCACACCAATTGACGAAGTTCCAGAGGAGAAGGCTGAAGAAATTCAGGAACTCCCAGTGGAGATCACTGTTTCTGAGACAGTCGCCGAAGATGGCAAGAAGACAGTGACTAAGACAAAGAAGCGGACTATCAAGAAGAAGAAGGGTCCAAAAGAAGAAATCACAGAGATCAAGGTGGTTGAGGAAGAAGGAAAGGCTCCAGTGACCACAGTCGAGGTGCAGGAGTACACCACACCAATTGACGAAGTCCCAGAGGAGCAAGCGGAAGAAATTCATGAGCTCCCAGTGGAGATCACTGTTTCAGAGACAGTCGCTGAAGATGGCAAGAGGACAGTGACTAAGACGAAGAAGCGGACTATCAAGAAGAAGAAGGGTCCAAAAGAAGAAATCACAGAGATCAGGGTGGTTGAGGAAGAAGGAAAGGCTCCAGTGACCACAGTCGAGGTGCAGGAGTACACCACACCAATTGACGAAGTCCCGGAGGAGAAAGCTGAAGAAATTCAGGAGCTCCCAGTGGAGATCACTGTTTCAGAGACAATCGCAGAAGATGGCAAGAAGACAGTGACTAAGACGAAGAAGCGGACTTTCAAAAAGAAGAAGGGTCCAAAAGAAGAAATCACAGAGATCAGGGTGGTTGAGGAAGAAGGAAAGGCTCCAGTGACCACAGTCGAGGTGCAGGAGTACACCACACCAATTGACGAAGTCCCAGAGGAGCAAGCGGAAGAAATTCTGGAAATGCCTGAGGAAGTACGTGTCATAGAGTCTGTTACGGAAGAGGGCAAGTCGAAGAAAAAGAGAATCCGAACGCGCATCATCAAGAAGGTCAAGGGTGACAAACAAGAAGTCACAAAGATCGAAACAGTTGAAGAAGATGGCAAGCAACCTGAAACAACTGTAACAGTCGAAGAGGCACCACTTGATGAGAAGCCCGAAGAAATTCAGGAAATGCCTGAAGAAGTGGGCGTATTCGAAACCGTTACCGAAGAAGGCAAGCCAACGAAAAAGAATATCCGAACACGCATCATTAAGAAGGTCAAAGGTGACAAGCAAGAAGTCACAAAGATCGAGACTGTTGGAGAGGATGACAAGCAAACTGAAACAACTGTAACAGTCGAAGAAGCACCACTTGATGAGAAGCCCGAAGTAATTCAGGAAATGCCTGAAGAAGTACGTGTCATAGAGTCTGTTACGGAAGAGGGCAAGCCGAAGAAAAAGAGAATCCGAACGCGCATCATCAAGAAGGTCAAGGGTGACAAGCAAGAAGTCACAAAGATCGAAACAGTTGAAGAGGATGACAAGCAACCTGAAACAACTGTAACAGTCGAAGAGGCACCACTTGATGAGAAGGCCGAAGAAATTCAGGAAATGCCTGAAGAAGTACGTGTCATAGAGTCTGTTACGGAAGAAGGCAAGCCAAAGAAAAAGAGAATCCGAACGCGCATCATCAAGAAGGTCAAGGGTGACAAGCAAGAAGTCACAAAGATCGAAACAGTTGAAGAGGATGACAAGCAACCTGAAACAACTGTAACAGTCGAAGAGGCACCACTTGATGAGAAGCCCGAAGAAATTCAGGAATTGCCTGAAGAAGTGCGCGTATTCGAAACCGTTACCGAAGAAGGCAAGCCAAAGAAAAAGAAGATCCGAACACGCATCATCAAGAAGGTCAAGGGTGACAAACAAGAAGTCACAAAGATCGAGACAGTTGAAGAGGATGACAAGCAACCTGAAACAACTGTAACAGTCGAAGAGGCACCACTTGATGAGAAGGCCGAAGAAATTCAGGAAATGCCTGAAGAAGTGCGCGTATTCGAAACCGTTACCAAAGAAGGCAAGCCAACGAAAAAGAAGATCCGAACACGCATCATCAAGAAGGTCAAGGGTGACAAACAAGAAGTTACAAAGATCGAGACAGTTGAAGAGGATGACAAGCAACCTGAAACAACTGTAACAGTCGACGAGGCACCACTTGATGCGAAGCCCGAAGAAATTCAGGAAATGCCTGAAGAAGTGCGCGTATTCGAAACCGTTACCAAAGAAGGCAAGCCAACGAAAAAGAAGATCCGAACACGAATCATCAAGAAGGTCAAGGGTGACAAACAAGAAGTCACAAAGATCGAAACAGTTGAAGAGGATGACAAGCAACCTGAAACAACTGTAACAGTCGAAGAGGCACCACTTGATGAGAAGCCCGAAGAAATTCAGGAAATGCCTGAAGAAGTGCGCGTATTTGAAACCGTTACCGAAGAAGGCAAGCCAAAGAAAAAGAAGATCCGAACACGCATCATCAAGAAGGTCAAGGGTGACAAACAAGAAGTTACAAAGATCGAGACAGTTGAAGAGGATGACAAGCAACCTGAAACAACTGTAACAGTCGAAGAGGCACCACTTGATGAGAAGGCCGAAAAAATTCAGGAAATGCCTGAAGAAGTACGTGTCATAGAGTCTGTTACGGAAGAAGGCAAGCCAAAGAAAAAGAGAATCCGAACGCGCATCATCAAGAAGGTCAAGGGTGACAAGCAAGAAGTCACAAAGATCGAAACAGTTGAAGAGGATGACAAGCAACCTGAAACAACTGTAACAGTCGAAGAGGCACCACTTGATGAGAAGCCCGAAGAAATTCAGGAAATGCCTGAAGAAGTGCGCGTATTCGAAACCGTTACCGAAGAAGGCAAGCCAACGAAAAAGAAGATCCGAACACGCATCATTAAGAAGGTCAAGGGTGACAAACAAGAAGTCACAAAGATCGAAACAGTTGAAGAGGATGACAAGCAACCTGAAACAACTGTAACAGTCGAAGAGGCACCACTTGATGAGAAGCCCGAAGAAATTCAGGAAATGCCTGAAGAAGTGCGCGTATTCGAAACCGTTACCGAAGAAGGCAAGCCAAAGAAAAAGAAGATCCGAACACGCATCATCAAGAAGGTCAAGGGTGACAAACAAGAAGTCACAAAGATCGAGACAGTTGAAGAGGATGACAAGCAACCTGAAACAACTGTAACAGTCGAAGAGGCACCACTTGATGAGAAGCCCGGAGAAATTCAGGAAATGCCTGAAGAAGTGCGCGTATTCGAAACCGTTACCGAAGAAGGCAAGCCAAAGAAAAAGAAGATCCGAACACGCATAATCAAGAAGGTCAAGGGTGACAAGCAAGAAGTCACAAAGATCGAAACAGTTGAAGAAGATGACAAGCAACCTGAAACTACTGTAACAGTCGAAGAGGCACCACTTGATGAAAAGCCCGAAGAAATTCAGGAAATGCCTGAAGAAGTGCGCGTATTTGAAACCGTTACCGAAGAAGGCAAGCCAAAGAAAAAGAAGATCCGAACACGCATCATCAAGAAGGTCAAGGGTGACAAACAAGAAGTCACAAAGATCGAAACAGTTGAAGAGGATGACAAGCAACCTGAAACAACTGTAACAGTCGAAGAGGCACCACTTGATGAGAAGCCCGAAGAAATTCAGGAAATGCCTGAAGAAGTGCGCGTATTTGAAACCGTTACCGAAGAAGGCAAGCCAAAGAAAAAGAAGATCCGAACACGCATCATCAAGAAGGTCAAGGGTGACAAACAAGAAGTTACAAAGATCGAGACAGTTGAAGAGGATGACAAGCAACCTGAAACAACTGTAACAGTCGAAGAGGCACCACTTGATGAGAAGGCCGAAGAAATTCATGAAATGCCTGAGGAAGTACGTGTCATAGAGTCTGTTACGGAAGAGGGCAAGCCGAAGAAAAAGAGAATCCGAACGCGCATCATCAAGAAGGTCAAGGGTGACAAACAAGAAGTCACAAAGATCGAAACAATTGAAGAGGATGACAAGCAACCTGAAACAACTGTAACAGTCGAAGAGGCACCACTTGATGAAAAGCCCGAAGAAATTCAGGAAATGCCTGAAGAAGTGCGCGTATTCGAAACCGTTACCGAAGAAGGCAAGCCAAAGAAGAAGAAGATCCGAACACGCATCATCAAGAAGGTCAAGGGTGACAAACAAGAAGTTACAAAGATCGAGACAGTTGAAGAGGATGACAAGCAACCTGAAACAACTGTAACAGTCGAAGAGGCACCACTTGATGAGAAGGCCGAAGAAATTCAGGAAATGCCTGAAGAAGTACGTGTCATAGAGTCTGTTACGGAAGAGGGCAAGCCGAAGAAAAAGAGAATCCGAACGCGCATCATCAAGAAGGTCAAGGGTGACAAACAAGAAGTCACAAAGATCGAAACAGTTGAAGAGGATGACAAGCAACCTGAAACAACTGTAACAGTCGAAGAGGCACCACTTGATGAGAAGCCCGAAGAAATTCAGGAAATGCCTGAAGAAGTACGTGTCATAGAGTCTGTTACGGAAGAGGGCAAGCCGAAGAAAAAGAGAATCCGAACGCGCATCATCAAGAAGGTCAAGGGTGACAAACAAGAAGTTACAAAGATCGAGACAGTTGAAGAGGATGACAAGCAACCTGAAACAACTGTAACAGTCGAAGAGGCACCACTTGATGAGAAGCCCGAAGAAATTCAGGAAATGCCTGAAGAAGTACGTGTCATAGAGTCTGTTACGGAAGAGGGCAAGCCGAAGAAAAAGAGAATCCGAACGCGCATCATCAAGAAGGTCAAGGGTGACAAACAAGAAGTCACAAAGATCGAGACAGTTGAAGAGGATGACAAGCAACCTGAAACAACTGTAACAGTCGAAGAGGCACCACTTGATGAGAAGGCCGAAGAAATTCAGGAAATGCCTGAAGAAGTACGTGTCATAGAGTCTGTTACGGAAGAGGGCAAGCCGAAGAAAAAGAGAATCCGAACGCGCATCATCAAGAAGGTCAAGGGTGACAAACAAGAAGTTACAAAGATCGAGACAGTTGAAGAGGATGACAAGCAACCTGAAACAACTGTAACAGTCGAAGAGGCACCACTTGATGAGAAGCCCGAAGAAATTCAGGAAATGCCTGAAGAAGTGCGCGTATTCGAAACCGTTACCGAAGAAGGCAAGCCAACGAAAAAGAAGATCCGAACACGCATCATTAAGAAGGTCAAGGGTGACAAACAAGAAGTCACAAAGATCGAAACAGTTGAAGAGGATGACAAGCAACCTGAAACAACTGTAACAGTCGAAGAGGCAGCACTTGATGAGAAGCCCGAAGAAATTCAGGAAATGCCTGAAGAAGTGCGCGTATTCGAAACCGTTACCGAAGAAGGCAAGCCAAAGAAAAAGAAGATCCGAACACGCATCATCAAGAAGGTCAAGGGTGACAAACAAGAAGTCACAAAGATCGAGACAGTTGAAGAGGATGACAAGCAACCTGAAACAACTGTAACAGTCGAAGAGGCACCACTTGATGAGAAGCCCGAAGAAATTCAGGAAATGCCTGAAGAAGTGCGCGTATTCGAAACCGTTACCGAAGAAGGCAAGCCAAAGAAAAAGAAGATCCGAACACGCATCATCAAGAAGGTCAAGGGTGACAAGCAAGAAGTCACAAAGATCGAGACTGTTGAAGAGGATGACAAGCAACCTGAAACAACTGTAACAGTCGAAGAGGCACCACTTGATGAGAAGCCCGAAGAAATTAAGGAAATGCCTGAAGAAGTACGTGTCATAGAGTCTGTTACGGAAGAAGGCAAGCCAAAGAAAAAGAGGATCCGAACGCGCATCATCAAGAAAGTCAAGGGTGACAAGCAAGAAGTCACAAAGATCGAGACAGTTGAAGAGGATGACAAGCAACCTGAAACAACTGTAACAGTCGAAGAGGCACCTCTTGATGAGAAGCCCGAAGAAATTCAGGAAATGCCTGAAGAAGTGCGCGTATTCGAATCCGTTACCGAAGAAGGCAAGCCAACGAAAAAGAAGATCCGAACACGCATCATCAAGAAGGTCAAGGGTGACAAGCAAGAAGTCACAAAGATCGAGACAGTTGAAGAAGATGACAAGCAACCTGAAACAACTGTAACAGTCGAAGAGGCACCACTTGATGGGAAGCCCGAAGAAATTCAGGAAATGCCTGAAGAAGTGCGCGTATTCGAAACCGTTACCGAAGAAGGCAAGCCAACGAAAAAGAAGATCCGAACACGCATCATCAAGAAGGTCAAGGGTGACAAGCAAGAAGTCACAAAGATCGAGACTGTTGATGAAGATGACAAGCAACCAGAAACAACTGTAACAGTCGAAGAAGCACCACTTGATGAAAAGCCCGAAGAAATTCAGGAAATGCCTGAGGAAGTACGTGTCATAGAGTCTGTTACGGAAGAGGGCAAGCCGAAGAAAAAGAGGATCCGAACGCGCATCATCAAGAAGGTCAAGGGTGACAAGCAAGAAGTCACAAAGATCGAGACAGTTGAAGAGGATGACAAGCAACCTGAAACAACTGTAACAGTAGAAGAGACACCACTTGATGAAAGGCCCGAAGAAATTCAGGAAATGCCTGAAGAAGTACGTGTCATAGAGTCTGTTACGGAAGAGGGCAAGCCGAAGAAAAAGAGAATCCGAACGCGCATCATCAAGAAGGTCAAGGGTGACAAACAAGAAGTCACAAAGATCGAGACAGTTGAAGAAGATGACAAGCAACCTGAAACAACTGTAACAGTCGAAGAGGCACCACTTGATGAGAAGCCCGAAGAAATTCAGGAAATGCCTGAAGAAGTGCGCGTATTCGAAACCGTTACCGAAGAAGGCAAGCCAACGAAAAAGAAGATCCGAACACGCATAATTAAGAAGGTCAAGGGTGACAAGCAAGAAGTCACAAAGATCGAAACAGTTGAAGAGGATGACAAGCAACCTGAAACAACTGTAACAGTCGAAGAGGCACCACTTGATGAGAAGCCCGAAGAAATTCAGGAAATGCCTGAAGAAGTTCGCGTATTCGAAACCGTTACCGAAGAAGGCAAGCCAACGAAAAAGAAGATCCGAACACGCATAATCAAGAAGGTCAAGGGTGACAAGCAAGAAGTCACAAAGATCGAAACAGTTGAAGAGGATGACAAGCAACCTGAAACAACTGTAACAGTCGAAGAAGCACCACTTGATGAGAAGCCCGAAGAAATTCAGGAAATGCCTGAAGAAGTACGTGTCATAGAGTCTGTTACGGAAGAAGGCAAGCCAAAGAAAAAGAGGATCCGAACACGCATCATCAAGAAGGTCAAGGGTGACAAGCAAGAAGTCACAAACATCGAAACAGTTGAAGAGGATGACAAGCAACCTGAAACAACTGTAACAGTCGAAGAAGCACCACTTGATGAGAAGCCCGAAGAAATTCAGGAAATGCCTGAAGAAGTGCGCGTATTCGAAACCGTTACCGAAGAAGGCAAGCCAACGAAAAAGAAGATCCGAACACGCATAATCAAGAAGGTCAAGGGTGACAAACAGGAAGTCACAAAGATCGAGACAGTTGAAGAAGATGACAAGCAACCTGAAACAACTGTAACAGTCGAAGAGGAACCACTTGATGAGAAGCCCGAAGAAATTCAGGAAATGCCTGAAGAAGTACGTGTCATAGAGTCTGTTACGGAAGAGGGCAAGCCGAAGAAAAAGAGGATCCGAACGCGCATCATCAAGAAGGTCAAGGGTGACAAGCAAGAAGTCACAAAGATCGAGACTGTTGAAGAAGATGACAAGCAACCTGAAACAACTGTAACAGTCGAAGAGGCACCACTTGATGAGAAGCCCGAAGAAATTCAGGAAATGCCTGAAGAAGTGCGCGTATTCGAAACCGTTACCGAAGAAGGCAAGCCAACGAAAAAGAAGATCCGAACACGCATCATCAAGAAGGTCAAGGGTGACAAGCAAGAAGTCACAAAGATCGAAACAGTTGAAGAGGATGACAAGCAACCTGAAACAACTGTAACAGTCGAAGAAGCACCACTTGATGAGAAGCCCGAAGAAATTCAGGAAATGCCTGAAGAAGTACGTGTCATAGAGTCTGTTACGGAAGAAGGCAAGCCAAAGAAAAAGAGGATCCGAACGCGCATCATCAAGAAGGTCAAGGGTGACAAACAAGAAGTCACAAAGATCGAGACAGTTGAAGAAGATGACAAGCAACCTGAAACTACTGTAACAGTCGAAGAGGCACCACTTGATGAGAAGCCCGAGGAAATTCAGGAAATGCCTGAAGAAGTACGTGTCATAGAGTCTGTTACAGAAGAAGGCAAGCCAAAGAAAAAGAAGATCCGAACACGCATCATCAAGAAGGTCAAGGGTGACAAGCAAGAAGTCACAAAGATCGAAACAGTTGAAGAGGATGACAAGCAACCTGAAACAACTGTAACAGTCGAAGAAGCACCACTTGATGAGAAGCCCGAAGAAATTCAGGAAATGCCTGAAGAAGTGCGCGTATTCGAAACCGTTACCGAAGAAGGCAAGCCAACGAAAAAGAAGATCCGAACACGCATAATCAAGAAGGTCAAGGGTGACAAACAAGAAGTCACAAAGATCGAGACAGTTGAAGAAGATGACAAGCAACCTGAAACAACTGTAACAGTCGAAGAGGCACCACTAGATGAGAAGCCCGAAGAAATTCAGGAAATGCCTGAAGAAGTACGTGTCATAGAGTCTGTTACGGAAGAAGGCAAGCCAAAGAAAAAGAAGATCCGAACACGCATCATCAAGAAGGTCAAGGGTGACAAGCAAGAAGTCACAAAGATCGAAACAGTTGAAGAGGATGACAAGCAACCTGAAACAACTGTAACAGTCGAAGAAGCACCACTTGATGAGAAGCCCGAAGAAATTCAGGAAATGCCTGAAGAAGTGCGCGTATTCGAAACCGTTACCGAAGAAGGCAAGCCAACGAAAAAGAAGATCCGAACACGCATAATCAAGAAGGTCAAGGGTGACAAACAAGAAGTCACAAAGATCGAGACAGTTGAAGAAGATGACAAGCAACCTGAAACAACTGTAACAGTCGAAGAGGCACCACTAGATGAGAAGCCCGAAGAAATTCAGGAAATGCCTGAGGAAGTACGTGTCATAGAGTCTGTTACGGAAGAGGGCAAGCCGAAGAAAAAGAGGATCCGAACGCGCATCATCAAGAAGGTCAAGGGTGACAAACAAGAAGTCACAAAGATCGAGACAGTTGAAGAAGATGACAAGCAACCTGAAACTACTGTAACAGTCGAAGAGGCACCACTTGATGAGAAGCCCGAAGAAATTCAGGAAATGCCTGAAGAAGTACGTGTCATAGAGTCTGTTACGGAAGAAGGCAAGCCAAAGAAAAAGAGGATCCGAACGCGCATCATCAAGAAGGTCAAGGGTGACAAACAAGAAGTCACAAAGATCGAGACAGTTGAAGAAGATGACAAGCAACCTGAAACTACTGTAACAGTCGAAGAGGCACCACTTGATGAGAAGCCCGAGGAAATTCAGGAAATGCCTGAAGAAGTACGTGTCATAGAGTCTGTTACAGAAGAAGGCAAGCCAAAGAAAAAGAAGATCCGAACACGCATCATCAAGAAGGTCAAGGGTGACAAGCAAGAAGTCACAAAGATCGAAACAGTTGAAGAGGATGACAAGCAACCTGAAACAACTGTAACAGTCGAAGAAGCACCACTTGATGAGAAGCCCGAAGAAATTCAGGAAATGCCTGAAGAAGTGCGCGTATTCGAAACCGTTACCGAAGAAGGCAAGCCAACGAAAAAGAAGATCCGAACACGCATAATCAAGAAGGTCAAGGGTGACAAACAAGAAGTCACAAAGATCGAGACAGTTGAAGAAGATGACAAGCAACCTGAAACAACTGTAACAGTCGAAGAGGCACCACTAGATGAGAAGCCCGAAGAAATTCAGGAAATGCCTGAAGAAGTACGTGTCATAGAGTCTGTTACGGAAGAAGGCAAGCCAAAGAAAAAGAGGATCCGAACGCGCATCATCAAGAAGGTCAAGGGTGAGAAACAAGAAGTCACAAAGATCGAGACTGTTGAGGAAGATGACAAGCAACCTGAAACAACTGTAACAGTCGAAGAAGCACCACTTGATGAGAAGCCCGAAGAAATTCAGGAAATGCCTGAAGAAGTGCGCGTATTCGAAACCGTTACCGAAGAAGGCAAGCCAACGAAAAAAAAGATCCGAACACGCATAATCAAGAAGGTCAAGGGTGACAAACAAGAAGTCACAAAGATCGAGACAGTTGAAGAAGATGACAAGCAACCTGAAACAACTGTAACAGTCGAAGAGGAACCACTTGATGAGAAGCCCGAAGAAATTCAGGAAATGCCTGAAGAAGTACGTGTCATAGAGTCTGTTACGGAAGAGGGCAAGCCGAAGAAAAAGAGGATCCGAACGCGCATCATCAAGAAGGTCAAGGGTGACAAGCAAGAAGTCACAAAGATCGAGACTGTTGAAGAAGATGACAAGCAACCTGAAACAACTGTAACAGTCGAAGAGGCACCACTTAAAGAGAAGCCCGAAGAAATTCAGGAAATGCCTGAAGAAGTGCGCGTATTCGAAACCGTTACCGAAGAAGGCAAGCCAACGAAAAAGAAGATCCGAACACGCATAATCAAGAAGGTCAAGGGTGACAAACAAGAAGTCACAAAGATCGAGACAGTTGAAGAAGATGACAAGCAACCTGAAACAACTGTAACAGTCGAAGAGGCACCACTTGATGAGAAGCCCGAAGAAATTCAGGAAATGCCTGAAGAAGTACGTGTCATAGAGTCTGTTACGGAAGAAGGCAAGCCAAAGAAAAAGAGGATCCGAACGCGCATCATCAAGAAGGTCAAGGGTGACAAACAGGAAGTCACAAAGATCGAGACTGTTGAGGAAGATGACAAGCAACCTGAAACAACTGTAACAGTCGAAGAGGCACCACTTGATGAGAAGCCCGAAGAAATTCAGGAAATGCCTGAAGAAGTACGTGTCATAGAGTCTGTTACGGAAGAAGGCAAGCCAAAGAAAAAGAGGATCCGAACGCGCATCATCAAGAAGGTCAAGGGTGACAAACAGGAAGTCACAAAGATCGAGACTGTTGAGGAAGATGACAAGCAACCTGAAACAACTGTAACAGTCGAAGAGGCACCACTTGATGAGAAGCCCGAAGAAATTCAGGAAATGCCTGAAGAAGTACGTGTCATAGAGTCTGTTACAGAAGAAGGCAAGCCAAAGAAAAAGAAGATCCGAACACGCATCATCAAGAAGGTCAAGGGTGACAAGCAAGAAGTCACAAAGATCGAAACAGTTGAAGAGGATGACAAGCAACCTGAAACAACTGTAACAGTCGAAGAAGCACCACTTGATGAGAAGCCCGAAGAAATTCAGGAAATGCCTGAAGAAGTGCGCGTTTTCGAAACCGTTACCGAAGAAGGCAAGCCAACGAAAAAGAAGATCCGAACACGCATAATCAAGAAGGTTAAGGGTGACAAACAAGAAGTCACAAAGATCGAGACAGTTGAAGAAGATGACAAGCAACCTGAAACAACTGTAACAGTCGAAGAGGCACCACTTGATGAGAAGCCCGAAGAAATTCAGGAAATGCCTGAAGAAGAACGTGTCATAGAATCTGTTACGGAAGAAGGCAAGCCAAAGAAAAAGAGGATCAGAACGCGCATCATCAAGAAGGTCAAGGGTGACAAGCAAGAAGTCACAAAGATCGAAACAGTTGAAGAGGATGACAAGCAACCTGAAACAACTGTAACAGTCGAAGAAGCACCACTTGATGAGAAGCCCGAAGAAATTCAGGAAATGCCTGAAGAAATGCGCGTATTCGAAACCGTTACCGAAGAAGGCAAGCCAACGAAAAAGAAGATCCGAACACGCATAATCAAGAAGGTCAAGGGTGACAAACAAGAAGTCACAAAGATCGAGACAGTTGAAGAAGATGACAAGCAACCTGAAACAACTGTAACAGTCGAAGAGGCACCACTTGATGAGAAGCCCGAAGAAATTCAGGAAATGCCTGAAGAAGTACGTGTCATAGAGTCTGTTACGGAAGAAGGCAAGCCAAAGAAAAAGAGGATCCGAACGCGCATCATCAAGAAGGTCAAGGGTGACAAACAAGAAGTCACAAAGATCGAGACTGTTGAGGAAGATGACAAGCAACCTGAAACAACTGTAACAGTCGAAGAGGCTCCACTTGATGAGAAGCCCGAAGAAATTCAGGAAATGCCTGAAGAAGTACGTGTCATAGAGTCTGTTACGGAAGAAGGCAAGCCAAGGAAAAAGAGGATCCGAACGCGCATCATCAAGAAGGTCAAGGGTGACAAACAGGAAGTCACAAAGATCGAGACTGTTGAGGAAGATGACAAGCAACCTGAAACAACTGTAACAGTCGAAGAGGCACCACTTGATGAAAAGCCCGAAGAAATTCAGGAAATGCCTGAGGAAGTACGTGTCATAGAGTCTGTTACGGAAGAGGGCAAGCCGAAGAAAAAGAGGATCCGAACGCGCATCATCAAGAAGGTCAAGGGTGACAAGCAAGAAGTCACAAAGATCGAAACAGTTGAAGAAGATGACAAGCAACCTGAGACTACTGTAACAGTCGAAGAAGCACCACTTGATGAGAAGCCCGAAGAAATTCAGGAAATGCCTGAGGAAGTACGTGTCATAGAGTCTGTTAACGAAGAGGGCAAACCTTCAAAGAAGAAGATCCGCACTCGTGTTATTAAAAAGGTCAAGGGAGACAAACAAGAAGTCACAAAGATCGAAACAGTTGAAGAGGATGACAAGCAACCAGAAACAACTGTAACAGTCGAAGAGGCACCGCTTGATGAAAAGCCCGAAGAAATTCAGGAAATGCCTGAGGAAGTACGTGTCATAGAGTCTGTTACGGAAGAGGGCAAGCCGAAGAAAAAGAGGATCCGAACGCGAATCATCAAGAAGGTTAAGGGTGACAAGCAAGAAGTCACAAAGATAGAGATTGTTGAAGAAGATGACAAGCAACCTGAAACAACTGTAACAGTCGAAGAGGCACCACTTGATGAGAAGCCCGAAGAAATTCAGGAAATGCCTGAAGAAGTGCGCGTATTCGAAACCGTTACCGAAGAAGGCAAGCCAACGAAAAAGAAGATCCGAACACGCATCATCAAGAAGGTCAAGGGTGACAAGCAAGAAGTCACAAAGATCGAAACAGTTGAAGAGGATGACAAGCAACCACAAACAACTGTAACAGTCGAAGAAGCACCACTTGATGAAAAGCCCGAAGAAATTCAGGAAATGCCTGAGGAAGTACGTGTCATAGAGTCTGTTACGGAAGAGGGCAAGCCGAAGAAAAAGAGGATCCGAACACGCATCATCAAGAAGGTCAAGGGTGACAAGCAAGAAGTCACAAAGATCGAAACAGTTGAAGAGGATGACAAGCAACCACAAACAACTGTAACAGTCGAAGAAGCACCACTTGATGAAAAGCCCGAAGAAATTCAGGAAATGCCTGAGGAAGTACGTGTCATAGAGTCTGTTACGGAAGAGGGCAAGCCGAAGAAAAAGAGGATCCGAACGCGAATCATCAAGAAGGTCAAGGGTGACAAGCAAGAAGTCACAAAGATAGAGATTGTTGAAGAAGATGACAAGCAACCTGAAACAACTGTAACAGTCGAAGAAGCACCACTTGATGAGAAGCCCGAAGAAATTCTGGAAATGCCTGAAGAAGTGCGCGTATTCGAAACCGTTGCCGAAGAAGGCAAGCCAACGAAAAAGAAGATCCGATCACGCATCATCAAGAAGGTCAAGGGTGACAAACAAGAAGTCACAAAGATCGAGACTGTTGAAGAGGATGACAAGCATCCTGAAACAACTGTAACAGTCGAAGAGGCACCACTTGATGAGAAGCCCGAAGAAATTCAGGAAATGCCTGAAGAAGTGCGCGTATTCGAAACCGTTACCGAAGAAGGCAAGCCAACGAAAAAGAAGATCCGAACACGCATCATCAAGAAGGTCAAGGGTGACAAACAAGAAGTCACAAAGATCGAGACTGTTGAAGAGGATGACAAGCAACCTGAAACAACAGTAACAGTCGAAGAAGCACCACTTGATGAGAAGCCCGAAGAAATTCAGGAAATGCCTGAAGAAGTTCGTGTCATAGAGTCTGTTACGGAAGAGGGCAAGCCGAAGAAAAAGAAGATCCGAACACGCATCATCAAGAAGGTCAAGGGTGACAAACAAGAAATCACAAAGATCGAAACAGTTGAAGAGGATGACAAGCAACCTGAAACAACTGTAACAGTCGAAGAAGTACCACTTGAAGATAAATCTGAAGAAGTTCAAGAACTCCCAGAGGAAGTACGTGTTATTGAGTCTGTTACCGAAGAGGGAAAACCTTCAAAGAAGAAGATCCGCACTCGTGTTATTAAAAAGGTCAAGGGAGGCAAACAAGAAGTCACAAAGATCGAGACTGTTGAGGAAGATGATAAGCACCCTGAAACAACTGTCACAGTCGAAGAAGTTCCTCTTGAAGTTAAACCGGAGGAAGTTCAAGAACTCCCAGAGGAAGTACGTGTCATCGAGTCTGTTACCGAAGAGGGCAAACCTTCAAAGAAGAAGATCCGTACTCGTATTATTAAAAAGGTCAAGGGAGGCAAACAGGAAGTCACAAAGATCGAGACTGTTGAGGAAGATGACAAACAACCTGAAACAACAGTAACAGTCGAAGAAGCACCACTTGATGAGAAGCCCGAAGAAATTCAGGAAATGCCTGAAGAAGTTCGTGTCATAGAGTCTGTTACGGAAGAGGGCAAGCCGAAGAAAAAGAAGATCCGAACACGCATCATCAAGAAGGTCAAGGGTGACAAACAAGAAGTCACAAAGATCGAAACAGTTGAAGAGGATGACAAGCAACCTGAAACAACTGTCACAGTCGAAGAAATTCCTCTTGAAGTTCAACCGGAGGAAGGTCAAGAACTCCCTGAGGAAGTACGTGTCATCGAGTCTGTTACCGAAGAGGGCAAACCTTCAAAGAAGAAGATCCGTACTCGTGTTATTAAAAAGGTCAAGGGAGGCAAACAGGAAGTCACAAAGATCGAGACTGTTGAGGAAGATGACAAACAACCTGAAACAACAGTAACAGTCGAAGAAGCACCACTTGATGAGAAGCCCGAAGAAATTCAGGAAATGCCTGAAGAAGTTCGTGTCATAGAGTCTGTTACGGATGAGGGCAAGCCGAAGAAAAAGAAGATCCGAACACGCATCATCAAGAAGGTCAAGGGTGACAAACAAGAAGTCACAATGATCGAAACAGTTGAAGAGGATGACAAGCAACCAGAAACAACTGTCACAGTCGAAGAAGTTCCTCTTGAAGATAAACCTGAAGAAGTTCAAGAACTCCCAGAGGAAGTACGTGTCATCGAGTCTGTTACCGAAGAGGGCAAACCTTCAAAGAAGAAGATCCGCACTCGTGTTATTAAAAAGGTCAAGGGAGACAAACAAGAAGTAACAAAGATCGAGACTGTTGAAGAAGATGACAAGCAACCTGAAACAACTGTCACAGTCGAAGAAGTTCCTCTTGAAGATAAACCTGAAGGAGTTCAAGAACTCCCAGAGGAAGTACGTGTCATCGAGTCTGTTACCGAAGAGGGCAAACCTTCAAAGAAGAAGATCCGTACTCGTGTTATTAAAAAGGTCAAGGGAGGCAAACAAGAAGTCACAAAGATCGAGACTGTTGAGGAAGATGACAAGCAACCTGAAACAACTGTCACAGTCGAAGAAGTTCCTCTTGAAGATAAACCTGAAGAAGTTCAAGAACTCCCAGAGGAAGTACGTGTCATCGAGTCTGTTACCGAAGAGGGCAAACCTTCAAAGAAGAAGATCCGCACTCGTGTTATTAAAAAGGTCAAGGGAGACAAACAACAAGTCACAAAGATCGAGACTGTTGAAGAAGATGACAAGCAACCTGAAACAACTGTCACAGTCGAAGAAGTTCCTCTTGAAGATAAACCTGAAGAAGTTCAAGAACTCCCAGAGGAAGTACGTGTCATCGAGTCTGTTACCGAAGAGGGCAAACCTTCAAAGAAGAAGATCCGCACTCGTGTTATTAAAAAGGTCAAGGGAGACAAACAACAAGTCACAAAGATCGAGACTGTTGAAGAAGATGACAAGCAACCTGAAACTACTGTCACAGTCGAAGAAGTTCCTCTTGAAGATAAACCTGAAGAAGTTCAAGAACTCCCAGAGGAAGTACGTGTCATCGAGTCTGTTACCGAAGAGGGCAAACCTTCAAAGAAGAAGATCCGCACTCGTGTAATTAAAAAGGTCAAGGGAGACAAACAAGAAGTCACAAAGATCGAGACTGTTGAAGAAGATGACAAGCAACCTGAAACTACTGTCACAGTCGAAGAAGTTCCTCTTGAAGATAAACCTGAAGAAGTTCAAGAACTCCCAGAGGAAGTACGTGTCATCGAGTCTGTTACCGAAGAGGGCAAACCTTCAAAGAAGAAGATCCGCACTCGTGTTATTAAAAAGGTCAAGGGAGACAAACAACAAGTCACAAAGATCGAGACTGTTGAAGAAGATGACAAGCAACCTGAAACAACTGTCACAGTCGAAGAAGTTCCTCTTGAAGATAAACCTGAAGAAGTTCAAGAACTCCCAGAGGAAGTACGTGTCATCGAGTCTGTTACCGAAGAGGGCAAACCTTCAAAGAAGAAGATCCGCACTCGTGTTATTAAAAAGGTCAAGGGAGACAAACAACAAGTCACAAAGATCGAGACAGTTGAAGAAGATGACAAGCAACCTGAAACTACTGTCACAGTCGAAGAAGTTCCTCTTGAAGATAAACCTGAAGAAGTTCGAGAACTCCCAGAGGAAGTACGTGTCTTCGAGTCTGTTACCGAAGAGGGCAAACCTTCAAAGAAGAAGATCCGCACTCGTGTAATTAAAAAGGTCAAGGGAGACAAACAACAAGTCACAAAGATCGAGACTGTTGAAGAAGATGACAAGCAACCTGAAACAACTGTCACAGTCGAAGAAGTTCCTCTTGAAGATAAACCTGAAGAAGTTCAAGAACTCCCAGAGGAAGTACGTGTCATCGAGTCTGTTACCGAAGAGGGCAAACCTTCAAAGAAGAAGATCCGCACTCGTGTTATTAAAAAGGTCAAGGGAGACAAACAACAAGTCACAAAGATCGAGACTGTTGAAGAAGATGACAAGCAACCTGAAACTACTGTCACAGTCGAAGAAGTTCCTCTTGAAGATAAACCTGAAGAAGTTCGAGAACTCCCAGAGGAAGTACGTGTCATCGAGTCTGTTACCGAAGAGGGCAAACCTTCAAAGAAGAAGATCCGCACTCGTGTAATTAAAAAGGTCAAGGGAGACAAACAAGAAGTCACAAAGATCGAGACTGTTGAAGAAGATGACAAGCAACCTGAAACTACTGTCACAGTCGAAGAAGTTCCTCTTGAAGATAAACCTGAAGAAGTTCAAGAACTCCCAGAGGAAGTACGTGTCATCGAGTCTGTTACCGAAGAGGGCAAACCTTCAAAGAAGAAGATCCGCACTCGTGTTATTAAAAAGGTCAAGGGAGACAAACAACAAGTCACAAAGATCGAGACTGTTGAAGAAGATGACAAGCAACCTGAAATAACTGTCACAGTCGAAGAAGTTCCTCTTGAAGACAAACCTGAAGAAGTTCAAGAACTCCCAGAGGAAGTACGTGTCATCGAGTCTGTTACCGAAGAGGGCAAACCGTCAAAGAAGAAGATCCGCACTCGTGTTATTAAAAAGGTCAAGGGAGACAAACAACAAGTCACAAAGATCGAGACTGTTGAAGAAGATGACAAGCAACCTGAAACAACTGTCACAGTCGAAGAAGTTCCTCTTGAAGATAAACCTGAAGAAGTTCAAGAACTCCCAGAGGAAGTACGTGTCATAGAATCTGTTACCGAAGAGGGCAAACCTTCAAAGAAGAAGATCCGCACTCGTGTAATTAAAAAGGTCAAGGGAGACAAACAAGAAGTCACAAAGATCGAGACTGTTGAAGAAGATGACAAGCAACCTGAAACTACTGTCACAGTCGAAGAAGTTCCTCTTGAAGATAAACCTGAAGAAGTTCAAGAACTCCCAGAGGAAGTACGTGTCATCGAGTCTGTTACCGAAGAGGGCAAACCTTCAAAGAAGATGATCCGCACTCGTGTTATTAAAAAGGTCAAGGGAGACAAACAACAAGTCACAAAGATCGAGACTGTTGAAGAAGATGACAAGCAACCTGAAACAACTGTCACAGTCGAAGAAGTTCCTCTTGAAGACAAACCTGAAGAAGTTCAAGAACTCCCAGAGGAAGTACGTGTCATCGAGTCTGTTACCGAAGAGGGCAAACCGTCAAAGAAGAAGATCCGCACTCGTGTTATTAAAAAGGTCAAGGGAGACAAACAACAAGTCACAAAGATCGAGACTGTTGAAGAAGATGACAAGCAACCTGAAACAACTGTCACAGTCGAAGAAGTTCCTCTTGAAGATAAACCTGAAGAAGTTCAAGAACTCCCAGAGGAAGTACGTGTCATAGAATCTGTTACCGAAGAGGGCAAACCTTCAAAGAAGAAGATCCGCACTCGTGTAATTAAAAAGGTCAAGGGAGACAAACAAGAAGTCACAAAGATCGAGACTGTTGAAGAAGATGACAAGCAACCTGAAACTACTGTCACAGTCGAAGAAGTTCCTCTTGAAGATAAACCTGAAGAAGTTCAAGAACTCCCAGAGGAAGTACGTGTCATCGAGTCTGTTACCGAAGAGGGCAAACCTTCAAAGAAGAAGATCCGCACTCGTGTTATTAAAAAGGTCAAGGGAGACAAACAACAAGTCACAAAGATC